>ONZH01009099.1:0-46691 GCA_900303285.1 Rhinella marina | reverse complement strand
CCCCCGGACAGTATAACCCCCCAGTGTATACTGTGCCCCCGACAGAACCCCCCCAGTGTATACTGTGCCCCCGGACAGAACCCCCCGACACCCCCCAGTGTTACTGTGCCCCCGACAGAACCCCCCCCTGTGCCCCCGACAGAACCCCCCAGTGTATACTGTGTATACTGTGCCCCCCCAGACCCCCCCAGTGTATACTGTGCCCCAGTGTATACTGACAGAACCCCCCACTGTATATTTACTGTGCCCCGACAGAACCCCCCCAGTGTGTATACTGTGCCCCCACAGAACCCCCACTGTGCCCCCGACAGAACCCCCCCAGTGTATACTGTGCCCCCGACAGAACCCCCCAGTGTATACTGTGCCCCCGACAGAACCCCCCCATACTGTCCGACAGAACCCCCCCAGTGTATACTGTGCCCCCGAACAGAACCCCCCCACTGTGTGTATACTGTGCCCCCGAACAGAACCCCCCCAGTGTATGCCCCGACAGAACCCCCCCAGTGTATACTGTGCCCCGACAGAACCCCCCCACTGTCCCCAGTGTATACTGTGCCCCCCGACAGAACCCCCCCAGTGTATACTGTGCCCCCGACAGAACCCCCCCAGTGTATACTGTTGCCCCCGACAGAACCCCCCCAGTGTGTATACTGTGCCCCCGACAGAACCCCCCCAGTGGTATATACTGTGCCCCCGACCCCCCAGAACCCCCCCACTGTGGATACTGTGCCCCCGACCAGAACCCCCCCAGTGGTATACTGTGCCCCCGACAGAACCCCCCCAGTGTATACTGTGCCCCCGACAGAACCCCCCAGTGTATACTGTGCCCCCGACAGACCCCCCAGTGTATCTGTACAGAACCCCCCCAGTGTATACTGTGCCCCGACAGACCCCCCCAGAACCCCCCCAGTGGATACTGTGCCCCCGACAGAACCCCCCCAGTGGATACTGTGCCCCGACAGAACCCCCAGTGGATACCGACCCCCCCAGTGGATACTGTGCCCCCGACAGAACCCCCCAGTGGATACTGTGCCCCCGACAGAACCCCCCCAGTGGATACTGTGCCCCCGACAGCCCCCCGACAGAACCCCCCAGTGGATACTGTGCCCCCGACAGAACCCCCCCAGTGGTGTATACTGTGCCCCCGACAGAACCCCCCCAGTGGATACTGTGCCCGACAGCCCCAGTGGACGACAACCCCCCCAGTGATACTGTGCCCCGACAGAACCCCCCCACTGTGTATACTGTGCCCCGACAGAACCCCCCCAGTGGCTGTGCCCCGACAGAACCCCCCCAGTGATACTGTGCCCCCGACAGAACCCCCCCAGTGGATACTGACAGTGGATACTGTGCCCCCGACAGAACCCCCCCAGTGGATACTGTGATACTGTGCCCCCCGACAGAACCCCCCAGTGGATACTGTGCCCCCGAAAACCCCCCAGTGGATACTGTGCCCCGACAGAACCCCCCAGAACGCGACCCCCCCCAGTGGATACTGTGCCCCCGACGACAGAACAGAACCCCCCAGTGGATACTGTGCCCCCGACAGAACCCCCCCAGTGGATACTGTGCCCCCGAACAGCCCCAGTGGATACTGTGCCCCGACAGAACCCCCCCAGTGGATACTGTGCCCCCGACAGAACCCCCCCAGTGGATACTGTGCCCCGACAGAACCCCCCAGTGGATACTGTGCCCCCGACAGAACCCCCCAGTGATACTGTGCCCCCGACAGACCCCCCCAGTGGATACTGTGCCCCCGACAGAACCCCCCAGTGGATACTGTGCCCCCGACAGAACCCCCCCAGTGGATACTGTGCCCCCCGACAGAACCCCCCAGTGGATACTGTGCCCCCGACAGAACCCCCCAGTGGATTACTGTGCCCCGACAGAACCCCCCCAGTGGATACTGTGCCCCGACAGAACCCCCCAGTGGATACTGTGCCCCGACAGAACCCCCCCAGTGGTACTGTGCCCCCGACAGAACCCCCCAGTGGATACTGTGCCCCCGACAGAACCCCCCCAGAAACCCCCCCAGTGGATACTGTGCCCCCGACAGAACCCCCCAGTGGATACTGTGCCCCCGACAGAACCCCCCCAGTGGATACTGTGCCCCCGACCCCCCCAGAACCCCCCCAGTGGATACTGTGCCCCCGACAGAACCCCCCCAGTGGATACTGTGCCCCCGACAGAACCCCCCCAGTTGGATACTGTGCCCCCGACAGAACCCCCCCAGTGGATACTGTGCCTGTGCCCCCGACAGAACCCCCCCAGTGGATACTGTGCCCCCGACAGAACCCCCCCAGTGGATACTGTGCCCCCGACAGAACCCCCCAGTGGATACTGTGCCCCCGACAGAACCCCCCAGTGGCCCCCCCATTACTGTGCCCCGACCAGAACCCCCCAGTGGATACTGTGACCCCCCCAGTGGATAGTGGTGCCCCGACAGAACCCCCCCAGTGGATACTGTGCCCCGACAGAACCCCCCCAGTGGATACTGTGCCCCCGACAGAACCCCCCCAGTGGATACTGTGCCCCCGACAGAACCCCCCCAGTGGATACTGTGCCCCCGACAGAACCCCCCCAGTGGATACTGTGCCCCCGACAGAACCCCCCCAGTGTGGCCGACCCCCCAGAACCCCCCCAGTGGATACTGTGGTGCCCCCGACAGAACCCCCCCAGTGGATACTGTGCCCCCGACAGAACCCCCCCAGTGGATACTGTGCCCCCGACAGAACCCCCCCAGTGGATACTGTGCCCCCGACAGAACCCCCCAGTGGATACTGTGCCCCCGACAGAACCCCCCCAGTGGATACTGTGCCCCCGACAGAACCCCCCAGTGGATACTGTGCCCCCGACAGAACCCCCCCAGTGGATACTGTGCCCACCGACAGAAACCCCCCCCAGTGGATACTGTGCCCCCGACAGAACCCCCCAGTGGATACTGTGCCCCCGACAGAACCCCCCCAGTGGATACTGTGCCCCCGACAGAACCCCCCCAGTGGATACTGTGCCCCGACGAACAGACAGAACCCCCCAGTGGATACTGTGCCCCCGACAGAACCCCCCCCAGTGATACTGTGCCCCCGACAGAACCCCCCCAGTGTGTACTGTGCCCCCGACAGAACCCCCCCCAGTGTGTACTGTGCCCCCGACAGCCCCCCCAGTGTGTACTGTGCCCCCGAACCCCCCCCAGTGTTGTACTGTGCCCCCGCAGAACCCCCCCCAGTGTGTACTGTGCCCCCGACAGAACCCCCCCAGTGTGTACTGTGCCCCCGACAGAACCCCCCCAGTGTGTACTGTGGCCCCCGACAGAACCCCCCCCAGTGTGTACTGTGCCCCCGACAGAACCCCCCCAGTGTGTACTGTGCCCCCGAACAGTGTGTACTGTGCCCCGACAGAACCCCCCCACTGTCCCCAGTGTGTACTGTGCCCCCGACAGAACCCCCCAGTGTGTACTGTGCCCCCGCCGACAGAACCCCCCCAGTGTGTACTGTGCCCCCGACAGAACCCCCCCAGTGTGTACTGTGCCCCCGACAGAACCCCCCCAGTTGTACTGTGCCCCCGACAGAACCCCCCCAGTGTGTACTGTGCCCCGACAGAACCCCCCAGTGTGTACTGTGCCCCGACAGAACCCCCCAGTGTGTACTGTGCCCCCGACAGAACCCCCCAGTGTGTAGTGTGCCCCCGAGAACCCCCCCAGTGTGTACTGTGCCCCCGACAGAACCCCCCCAGTGTGTACTGTGCCCCCGGACAGAACCCCCCAGTGTGTACTGTTGTGTACTGTGCCCCGACAGAACCCCCCCAGTGTGTACTGTGCCCCCGACAGAACCCCCCAGTGTGTACTGTGCCCCCGACAGACCCCCCAGTGTGTACTGTGCCCGAAGCCCCCAGTGTGTACTGTGCCGACAGAACCCCCAGTGTGTACTGTGCCCACCGACAGAACCCCCCCACTGTGTGTGTACTGTGCCCCCGACAGAACCCCCCCAGTGTGTACTGTGGCCCCCGACAGAACCCCCCAGTGTGTACAGTGTGTACTTGCCCCCGACAGAACCCCCCCCAGTGTTGTACTGTGCCCCCGACAGCCCCCAGTGTGTGTACTGTGCCCCCGACAGAACCCCCCCACTGTGCCCGCCGACATAACACCCCCCAGTGTGTACTGTGCCCCCGACATAACACCCCCCAGTGTGTACTGTGCCCCGACAGAACACCCCCCCCTCCCAACTATAGAGAACACTGTAAAAACAAAACCTATAAAACTATATAAATGTGGTATCACTGTAATCGTACTGACCCGGAGAATGAAGAGAACAGGTCAGTTTTATCTCATAGGGAACACTGTAAAAACAAAACCTATAAAACTATATAAAGTGTATCACTGTAATCGTACTGACCGGAGATGAAGAGAACAGGTCAGTTTTATCTCATAGGGAACACTGTAAAAACAAAACCTATAAAACTATATAAATGTGGTATCACTGTAATCGTACTGACCTGGAGAATGAAGAGAACAGGTCAGTTTTATCTCAAAGGGAACACTGTAAAAACAAAACCTATAAAACTATATAAATGTGGTATCACTGTAATCGTACTGACCGGAGGATGAAGAGAACAGGTCAGTTTTATCTCAAAGGGAACACTGTAAAAACAAAACCTATAAAACTATATAAATGTGGTATCACTGTAATCGTACTGACCGGAGAATGAAGAGAACAGGTCAGTTTTATCTCATAGGGAACAATGTAAAAACAAAACCTATAAAACTATATAAATGTGGTATCACTGTAATCGTACTGACCCAGAGAATGAAGAGAACAGGTCAGTTTTATCTCAAAGGGAACACTGTAAAAACAAAACCTATAAAACTATATAAATGTGGTATCACTGTAATCGTACTGACCGGAGAATGAAGAGAACAGGTCAGTTTTATCTTATAGGAAACACTGTAAAAACAAACCCTATAAAACTATATAAATGTGGTATCACTGTAATCATACTGACCTGGAGAATGAGGAGAACAGGTCAGTTTTATCTCATAGAGAACACTGTAAAAACAAAACCTAGTGGAATAGTTTTATTTTGTTGTTTTTCCAATTTCACCTAATTTGGAGCTTTTTTCACCAGTACGTGTGTATATACTGGACCCCTGACGTTATCCCCCCTCCACCCCATGCATATAGTGGACCCCTGATGTTGGCCCCCTAGAGTTTACTGGACCCATTACATTACACCCCCCCCAATATGTATATACTGGTCCCCTGACAGCCCGTCCCCACTATACACTGGGCCCCTGATGTTATATCCCCCCCCCCCCCAACTAACTATACACTGGGCCCCTGATGTTATATCCCCCCTTCCCCCGCACACACTTTGCACCCTCCATGGTTTCCCCTGTGACCTCCTGACTCCTCCTCTTCCTTCAGGACGTGTTTTTGATGATCCGCCGTAATAAAACCACCATCTTCACGGACGCCAAAGAGAACACAACTGTATATGAGCTGAAGAGGATTGTGGAGGGGATTCTGAAGAGACCCCCGGAGGACCAGCGGCTGTACAAGGTGGGTGGTGGCCTCCCCCTCCCCCGTGCCTCCTGTGCCACTTCCTCACACTCTTCCTCTCTTCCAGGATGACCAGTTATTAGATGACAATAAGACCCTAGGCGACTGTGGCTTCACCAGCCAGACCGCGCGGCCCCAGGCTCCCGCCACTGTGGGACTGGCATTCCGCTGCTCCGGTGAGTGTGCCGTGGATTGTGGGTGATGGTGCCGCCGCTGCCGCAGTGCTGACGTTTCTGTCTTGTAGGAGACTCCTTTGAACCTCTGCGGGTGGATCCCTTCTCCAGTCCCCCAGAACTCCCAGACGTCATGAAGCCGCAGGAGACGAGTGGCAGTGCTAACGAGCAGGCGGTGCAGTGAATGCTGGGAGTATGCTGCACCTGCCCCCGCTCCCTCATCTACCCCCCCATACCCCCCCCAGTGGAACAACACTGCAGCTTATGCTTCGCTACGTCCAGCAGGAGCATCTGTCGCCATTGTCCTGTTTCACCTCCGTGTCCACTGTCCTCCCCGTGAGATGGGAACAGGCTTGTGCTGGATCCTCTTCTGTCCACATGGGGGCAGCCCCCCGTCATGGCCGCGCACCCCCCTTCCTGTTTTTGGGGTTTGGGATGCACTCGTATTGATTATGTTCTATTTTATTTTTTAAACACAATAATTTTGTTTGCCTGTGTGCGACTTGCTGCGTCTCTCTTCACCCTCTAGGGGGCAGGACCGTGCAGAGTATGTGAGGGGTGTAGGGTAGAGGTCGGCACATAGAGAACGGCTCCTGTCACTGTGTAGGGTCTGTACCGGCCGGGTTCACTTACTTATTGCCAGCAATGTGGAGATGACTGGGGGGTGGGTTTAGGCTCTGTGTGCCGGGGGCTCTGTGGGGTGGGTTTAGGCTCTGTGTGGGTTTAGGCTCTGTGTGCCGGGGCTCTGTGGGGTGGGTTTAGGCTCTGTGTGCCGGGGCTCTGGAGGGTGGGTTTAGGCTCTGTGGGTGGGTTTAGGCTCTGTGTGCCGGGGCTCTGTGGGGTGGGTTTAGGCTCTGTGTGCCGGGGGCTCTGGAGGTGGGTTTAGGCTCTGTGGGGGTGGGTTTAGGCTCTGTGTGCCGGGGCTCTCTGGGGTGGGTTTAGCTCTGTGTGCCGGAGGGCTCTGGAGGGTGGGTTTAGGCTCTGTGTGCCGGGGCTCTTGAGGTTCATTTAGGATACTAAGGCCAGCATCAGGTCTTTTAAGCTTTTGTTGGTGAATATCTCTTGACCTCTTTACTCTTACTTCTTGTTGAGTGTCTTCTTGAGCTGTGGTACCTGTGGCCTATGTGCTCAGTGAGGTCCATGTACCACTGCAACCAGCCACGTGGTCACTGCTAGCCCCGGCCTTGCTCGACACTCCTCAGCCTGGATGGTGTTACTTTCCATCAGCCCCAGGTCACATAGAAGAGCCTCCTGGAGCAGACCTCTTATGATTAGGTTGGGTTCTTACCATGTTAACCAGTCTTAAATTGGGATTAGCTCA
The DNA here is from genome assembly GCA_900303285.1 of Rhinella marina. Classification (NCBI taxonomy): domain Eukaryota; kingdom Metazoa; phylum Chordata; class Amphibia; order Anura; family Bufonidae; genus Rhinella; species Rhinella marina. The sequence continues at coordinate 39,642 of ONZH01009099.1, read as the reverse complement.
CAACAGATCACGTGTGATCCCACTGATCACTAGAACCTGGACATCCAGCTGCTGAGTCTACGGGGCTCTGGGGGTGGGTTTAGGCTCTGTGTGCCGGGGGCTCTGTGGGGTGGGTTTAGGCTCTGTGTGCCGGGGGCTCTGTGGGGTGGGTTTAGGCTCTGTGTGCCGGGGGCTCTGTGGGTGGGTTTAGGCTCTGTGTGCCGGGGGCTCTGTGGTGGTGGGTTTAGGCTCTGTGTGCCGGGGGCTTCTGTGGGGTGGGTTTAGGCTCTGTGTGCCGGGGCTCTGTGGGGTGGGTTTAGGCTCTGTGTGCCGGGGGCTCTGTGGGTGGGTTTAGGCTCTGTGTGCCGGGGGCTCTGTGGGGTGGGTTTAGGCTCTTGTGGGTTTAGGCTCTGTGTGCCGGGGGCTCTGTGGTGGGTTTAGGCTCTGTGGGGTGGGTTTAGGCTCTGTGTGCCGGGGGCTCGGGGGCTCTGGGGGTGGGTTTAGGCTCTGTGTGCCGGGGGGCTCTGTGGGGTGGGTTTAGGCTCTGTGTGCCGGGGGCTCTGTGGGGTGGTTTAGGCTCTGTGTGCCGGGGGCTCTGTGGGGGTGTTTGGGCTCTGTGGGTTTAGGCTCTGTGTGCGGGTTTAGGCTCTGGGGGGTGGGGTGGGTTTAGGCTCTGGGGGGTGGGTTTAGGCTTCTGTGTGCCGGGGCTCTGGGGGGTGGGTTTAGGCTCTGTGTGCCGGGTTTAGGCTCTGTGGGGGTGGGTTTAGGCTCTGTGTGCCGGGGGCTCTGTGGGGTGGGTTTAGGCTCTGTGTTGTGCCGGGGGCTCTGGAGGGTGGGTTTAGGCTCTGTGTGCCGGGGGGCTCTGGAGGGTGGGTTTAGGCTCTGTGTGCCGGGGGCTCTGGAGGGTGGGTTTAGGCTCTGTGTGGGTGCTCGGGGGCTCTGAGGGTGGGTTTAGGCTCTGTGTGCCGGGGGCTCTGGAGGGTGGGTTTAGGCTCTGTGTGCCGGGGGCTCTGGAGGGTGGGTTTAGGCTCTGTGTGCCGGGGGCTCTGGAGGGTGGGTTTAGGCTCTGTGGCCGGGGGCTCTGGAGGTGGGTTTAGGCTCTGTGTGCCGGGGGCTCTGGGGGTGGGTTTAGGCTCTGTGTGCGGGCTGGGGGGTAGGCTTTGCCGGGGCTGGGGTGGGTTTAGGCTCTGTGTGCCGGGGCTCTGGAGGTGGGTTTTAGGCTCTGTGGGGTGGGTTTAAGGCTCTGGTGTGCCGGGGGCTCTGGAGGGTGGGTTTAGGCTCTGTGTGCCGGGGGCTCTGGAGGGTGGGTTTAGGCTCTGTGTGCCGGGGGCTCTGGGGGGTGGGTTTAGGCTCTGTGTGCCGGGGGCTCTGTGGGGTGGGTTTAGGCTCTGTGGGGTGGGTTAGGCTCTGTGTCCCGGGGGCTCTGTGGGGTGGGTTTAGGCTCTGTGTGCCGGGGCTCTGGAGGGTGGGTTTAGGCTCTGTGGGGTGGGTTTAGGCTCTGTGTGCCGGGGGGCTCTGTGGGGTGGGGTTTAGGCTCTGTGTGCCGGGGGCTCTGGAGGGTGGGTTTAGGCTCTGTGGGGTGGGTTAGGCTCTGTGTGCCGGGGGGGCTCTGTGGGGTGGGTTTAGGCTCTGTGGGGTGGGTTTAGGCTCTGTGTGCCGGGGGCTCTTGAGGTTCATTTAGGATACTAAGGCCAGCATCAGGTCTTTAAGCTTTTGTTGGTGAATATCTTCCTTGACCTCTTTACTCTTACTCTTGTTGAGTGTCTTCTTGAGCTGTGGTACCTGTGGCCTATGTGCTCAGTGAGGTCCATGTACCACTGCACCAGCCACGTGGTCACTGCTAGCCCCGGCCTTGCTCGACACTCCTCAGCCTGGATGGTGTTACTTTCCATCAGCCCCAGGTCACATAGAAGAGCCTCCTGGAGCAGACCTCTTATGATTAGGTTGGGTCTTACCATGTTAACCAGTCTTAAATTGGGATTAGCTCACAACAGATCACGTGTGATCCCCACTGATCACTAGAACCTGGACATCCAGCTGCTGAGTCTACGGGGGCTCTGGGGGGTGGGTTTAGGCTCTGTGTGCCGGGGGCTCTGTGGGGGTGGGTTTAGGGCTCTGGGGGGTGGGTTTAGGCTCTGTGTGCCGGGGGCTCTGTGGGGTGGGTTTAGGCTCTGTGTGCCGGGGGCTCTGTGGGGTGGGTTTAGGCTCTGTGTGCCGGGGGCTCTGTGGGGTGGGTTTAGGCTCTGTGTGCCGGGGGCTCTGTGGGGTGGGTTTAGGCTCTGTGGGGTGGGTTTAGGCTCTGTGTGCCGGGGGGCTCTGTGGGGTGGGTTTAGGCTCTGTGTGCCGGGGGGGCTCTGTGGGGTGGGTTTAGGCTCTGTGTGCCGGGGGGCTCTGTGGGGTGGGGTTTAGGCTCTGTGTGCCGGGGGGGCTCTGTGGGGTGGGTTTAGGCTCTGTGTGCCGGGGGCTCTGTGGGGTGGGTTTAGGCTCTGTGTGCCGGGGGCTCTGTGGGTGGGTTTAGGCTCTGGGGGGTGGTTTAGGCTCTGTGTGCCGGGGCTCTGGGGGTGGGTTAGGCTCTGTGTGCCGGGGGCTCTGGAGGGTGGGTTTAGGCTCTGTGTGCCGGGGGCTCTTGAGGTTCATTTAGGATACTAAGGCCAGCATCAGGTCTTTAAGCTTTTGTTGGTGAATATCTTCCTTGACCTCTCTTTACTCTTGTTGAGTGTCTTCTTGAGCTGTGGTACCTGTGGCCTATGTGCTCAGTGAGGTCCATGTACCACTGCACCAGCCACGTGGTCACTGCTAGCCCCGGCCTTGCTCGACACTCCTCAGCCTGGATGGTGTTACTTTCCATCAGCCCCAGGTCACATAGAAGAGCCTCCTGGAGCAGACCTCTTATGATTAGGTTGGGTCTTACCATGTTAACCAGTCTTAAATTGGGATTAGCTCACAACAGATCACGTGTGATCCCCACTGATCACTAGAACCTGGACATCCAGCTGCTGAGTCTACGTTGGGACTAGAGATGAGCGAGCATGCTCGGCTGAGTGTACTCAGGAGCAATTTTCAAGTAGTAGTGTAAGCATCTTCTAATCTGTACGCTAATGCTTACAAATTACAAGATGTGTACAGATTAGAAGATGCGTACGCTACTGCTCAAAAATTGCTCCCGAGTACGCTCGGCTGAGCATGCTCGCTCATCTCTAGTTGGGACCCTCGCTGCCATCTTGACTTGCTTCTTGGATAGTCGAGGTCGGGCATCACCTCTCGTGGCTGCTGTTACTGTGGCCACAGGTTGACGGCTGTATTTCCATAATTGTTATTCATTTATCACCAGTATATTCTTCAGTGCGGAGATGATCATCACTCCCATCGGACGTCACAATCAAGATCCTGTATTCACCGATCCCTATGTTAATTGGTGCGTAGGAGGAAACGCACAGAACATACGAGCTCCACGCAGATGTTACTTTGAGGCAGATTTGAACCCAGCGCTGCAAGGCAATTGTGCTAACCCCTGAGCCGCCATCCTACACTGTATGTATTACATGCTCCTGCCGTGTCAGTCTTTACTGCAATGTCTGCATGTTATTCAGGAAGTGGGTGGCTCAGGATGAGCAAAGCTGCTGGGAATTGTGGAGGACGGGGTAAGTGTGATGTATGGACCCTGTGTCTACCCTCTCGGCGGTGCCTAGAACAGGTGTCAGTCACTTGTCTGGCGGCACACAGGTCGGGACATGTGGTAGGGAGTGGTTACGATGTGCTCATTGTGTGCAGGGTGTGGAGGTTGTGTCATGCTGTGTGTGCCAGGGTGTCTGGGTGTGCACAGTAATGCGGTCACACAGGATTTTATCACAAGGCACAACAGGAACTGTGGATGAAGGAGACAGTTCTGCAGCAGAAGTGATAGGAAAAGCCTTCTGCTCCGGCCGCTCCAGCCATGCCACCCTCCTGCACCGGACACTAAATACTTCACATTTCTCTCAGATTATCCAAGGACCTCTAAAATACTAGGACAAACCTTTCCAAAACATCAGGACTATCGCCTTCCGGAGGCATCTTCCTTCAGGAGCTACAACTTGTCCTTGAATACTCCATCCTTCAAGTAGAACTACCACCTGTCTCCTGAAATTTCCATCCTCCTGGGACTATCGCCTGTCTCCTGGAAGTGTCGTCCTTCTCCTGGGACTATCGCCTGTCTCCTGGAAGTGTCGTCCTTCTCCTGGGACTATCGCCTGTCTCCTGGAAGTGTCGTCCTTCTCCTGGGACTATCGCCTGTCTCCTGGAAGTGTCGTCCTCCTGGACTATCGCCTGTCTCCTGGAAGTGTCGTCCTTCTCCTGGGACTATCGCCTGTCTCCTGGAAGTGTCGTCCTTCTCCTGGGACTATCGCCTGTCTCCTGGAAGTGTCGTCCTTCTCCTGGGACTATCGCCTGTCTCCTGGAAGTGTCGTCCTTCTCCTGGGACTATCGCCTGTCTCCTGGAAGTGTCGTCCTTCTCCTGGGACTATCGCCTGTCTCCTGGAAGTGTCGTCCTTCTCCTGGGACTATCGCCTGTCTCCTGGAAGTGTCGTCCTGCTCCTGGGACTATCGCCTGTCTCCTGGAAGTGTCGTCCTGCTCCTGGGACTATCGCCTGTCTCCTGGAAGTGTCGTCCTTCTCCTGGGACTATCGCCTGTCTCCTGGAAGTGTCGTCCTTCTCCTGGGACTATCGCCTGTCTCCTGGAAGTGTCGTCCTTCTCCTGGGACTATCGCCTGTCTCCTGGAAGTGTCGTCCTTCTCCTGGGACTATCGCCTGTCTCCTGGAAGTGTCGTCCTTCTCCTGGGACTATCGCCTGTCTCCTGGAAGTGTCGTCCTGCTCCTGGGACTATCGCCTGTCTCCTGGAAGTGTCGTCCTGCTCCTGGGACTATCGCCTGTCTCCTGGAAGTGTCGTCCTGCTCCTGGGACTATCGCCTGTCTCCTGGAAGTGTCGTCCTGCTCCTGGGACTATCGCCTGTCTCCTGGAACCTCCATTTGTTTACTTGGACTATAACCTGTTTTCTGCCGTCTGAGAGAACTACATCCTAAAACGTCATCCTTCACCTAGGACTACCATCTGTATCCTGGAAATTCCCATAATTCTCCTAGGACTGTCTCCTGTAGGCTCCATCCTTTTTTGTGGAACTACAACCTGTCTCCTGGAATCTCCATCCTTCTCCCTGGACTGCCACCTGTCTCCTGGAATCTCCATCCTTCTCCCAGGACTGCCACCTGTCTCCTGGAATCTCCATCCTTCTCCCAGGACTGCCACCTGTCTCCTGGAATCTCCATCCTTCTCCCAGGACTGCCACCTGTCTCCTGGAATCTCCATCTTTCTCCCTGGACTGCCACCTGTCTCCTGGAATCTCCATCCTTCTCCCAGGACTGCCACCTGTCTCCTGGAATCTCCATCCTTCTCCCTGGACTGCCACCTGCCTCCTGGAATTTCCATCCTTCTCCCAGGACTGCCACCTGTCTCCTGGGATCTCCATCCTTCTCCTAAGACTACACATTGTCCTTCCCATAGTAGGTATTCCCAACAATTTGTGTTTCTCAGAAGCTCTTTTCCTCTCCCATGTATGACATCTGTGCATTGTTCCTGCTTCTCAGGACTCGCTGTCTCCTGCCACCATGGTTGGCCTTCCTGCATAAGTTCTGCCAGAAGCATTGGCCTCGTTCACTCTTCTCGCAGGAGCCTCCTCAGTCCGTTCTTCTTGTACCACAGTGCCCTCTGTGATGGGTGGTAACAGCGTGAAGAATGCCTCGGACGTTCACATCGGTAAATATCCCATCAGTCTGCCTGTATTCTGTACCTGCTGGGTTATTACAGGACACACACACACAACACTCAGGTAATATGTACTAGCAGTATTCCTAGCAGTGATAGATGTAGCAGTAATAAACATACTAGTTAGTAGTAATATACAGTGGGCGCCCCTGGTCACAATTCCTGTTACTATGAACAGTTGAACAAGTTGAAGATGAATTGTTCTCCAAAAGACAAAAACTTACAGATAATTCCCTTTGTAGTTTAAGAAAAAAAACTTTTTTTTTTTTTTTTAATTTTCATCTTTTACATTTTCAAAATAACAAAAAAGGAAAAGAGTCTTTCAGTTTGAGGAACTTTCCTCCATTTTTCCTAGTAGATGTCTTTTAGTTCTGTGAGATTCCTGGGACTTCTTGCACGCTCTGCTCTTTTGAGGTCTATCCATAGATTGTAAATGATGTTCAGATCAGAGGACTGTGAGGACCATGGTAAAACCTTCAGCAGATCAGAGGACTGTGAGGGCCATGGTAAAACCTTCACCAGATCAGGGGACTGTGAGGACCATGGTAAAACCTTCAGCAGATCAGAGGACTGTGAGGGCCATGGTAAAACCTTCAGCAGATCAGAGGACTGTGAGGACCATGGTAAAACCTTCAGCAGATCAGCGGACTGTGAGGACCATGGTAAAACCTTCAGCAGATCAGGGGACTGTGAGGACCATGGTAAAACCTTCAGCAGATCAGAGGACTGTGAGGACCATGGTAAAACCTTCAGCAGATCAGGGGCTGTGAGGGACACCATGGTAAAACCTTCAGCAGATCAGAGGACTGTGAGGGCCATGGTAAAACCTTCAGCAGATCAGGGGACTGTGAGGACCATGGTAAAACCTTCAGGCAGGATCAGAGGACTGTGAGGACCATGGTAAAACCTTCAGCAGATCATGGGGACTGTGAGGACCATGGTAAAACCTTCAGCAGATCAGGGGAGGGCTGTGAGGGCATGGTAAAAAACCTTCATCAGATCAGGGGACTGTGAGGGCCATGGTAAAACCTTCAGGGGGACCTGTGCGGACCATGGTTACCATGGACTTCAAACCTTCAGCAGATCAGGGGGTAAAACCTTGGTGGATGGACCATGGTAAAACCTTCAGCAGATCAGAGGACTATGAGGACCATGGTAAAACCTTCAGCAGATCAGAGGGCTGTGAGGACCATGGTAAAACCTTCATCAGATCAGGGGACTGTGAGGCCATGATAAAACCTTCATCAGATCAGGGGACTGTGAGGGCCATGATAAAACCTTCATCAGATCAGGGACTGTGAGGGCCATGGTAAAACCTTCAGCAGGGGGACTGTGCGGACCATGGTAAAACCTTCAGCAGATCAGGGGACTGTGAGGACCATGGTAAAACCTTCAGCAGATCAGAAGACTATGAGGACCATGGTAAAACCTTCAGCAGATCAGGGGGCTGTGAGGACCATGGTAAAACCTTCAGCAGATCAGAGGACTGTGAGGGCCATGGTAAAACCTTCAGCAGATCAGGGGGCTGTGAGGACCATGGTAAAACCTTCAGCAGATCAGGGGACTGTGAGGGCCTTTATAAATACTGCAGCTTGCGCCTTTTGAGGTTGTCTATTGTGGATTTTGAGGTGCTTTTAGGATCATTATCCATTTGTAGAAGTCATCCTCTTTTCAGCTTTTTTACAGTTGTTGTTGTTGTGTTGCTTCCAGAATTTCCTGGAATTTCATTGAATCTATTCTTCCCTCTACCCAAGAAATATGACCCATGGACACCCAGAATTTCCCCTTGAGTTATTTCAAAATGATTTTCCATCCACTTAGATTGTCTCCTGGTCCTCAGACTCCTCATAACTCCTGATATTACCAATAAATTATCTGTGGCGCCTCAAGCCTCAGATCTCAGAGGTTCACGGTGTTTCCAATTGTTAGTAATTATTCTTCTAGTCAATTGAAGAGATCTCAAAGTAATTAAAATATTCTCTTTTCGCCCCATTATACCAGAACTGCTCCCTATTATAGTGTGAACCGAATCAAACAGAACCAAAACATCAAAGCAAATGATCTCAGCTATGACTGACCCGATAGACGTGATGTTTGGGGGCACGTCCTGTGGATGAAATCATCATCATCATCATCATCCAATGTTCACGTTCAAAGTCACATTTACTCAAAAATGACATTTGAGCGAATCGGATTGTTATTGCTGTATCCGAACCCGATTGGTTCGGGAACTTCCTTTACAATATCTCCTCTGTAGGATGCTAACATGTACAGTCATGGCCAAAAGTTTTGATAATGACACAAATCTTCTATTCTCACATGATCTGCTGCCCTCTGGTTTTTCTGTGTGTTTGTCAGATGTTTTTATCACATACAGAAATATAATTACAATCATATTATGAGTAACAAAAGCTTATATTGACAGTTAGAAGGAGTTAATGCACAAGTCAATATTTGCAGTGTTGACCCTTCTTCTTCAGGACCTCTGCAATTCTCCCTGGCATGCTCTCAATCATCTTCTGGACCAAATCCTGACTGATAGCCGTCCATTCTTGCACAATCAATGCTTGCATTTTGTCAGAATTTGTAGGTTTTTGTTTGTCCACCCGTCTCTTGATGATTGACCACAAGTTCTCAATGGGATTAAGATCTGGGGAGTTTCCAGGCCATGGACCCAAAATCTCTATGTTTTGTTCCCTGAGCCATTTAGTTCTCACCTTTGCTTTATGGCAAGGTGCTCCATCATGCTGGAAAAGGCATTGTTGATCACCAAACTGCTCTTGGACGGTTGGGAGAAGTTGCTCTCGGAGGACATTCTGGTCCCATTCTTTATTCATGACAAGACTGTGAGAGAGCCGATTCCCTTGGCTGAGAAGCAACCCCACACATGAATGGTTTCAGGATGCTTTACAGTTGGCATGAGACAAGACTGGTGGTAGCGCTCACCTCGTCTTCTCCCAATAAGCTGTTTTCCAGATGTCCCAAACAATGGAAAAGGGGATTCATCAGAGAAAATGACTTTCCCCCAGTCCTCAGCAGTCCACTCCCTGTACCTTCTGCAGAATATCAGTCTGTCCCTGATGTTTTTTCTGGAGAGAAGTGGCTTCTTTGCTGCCCTCCTTGAGACCAGGCCTTGCTCCAAGAGTCTCCGCCTCACAGTGCGTGCAGATGCACTCACACCTGCCTGCTGCCATTCCTGAGCAAGCTCTGCACTGCTGGTAGCCCGATCCCGCAGCTGAAACACTTTTAAGAGACGGTCCTGGCTCTTGCTGGTCTTTCTTGGGCGCCCTGGAGCCTTTTTGGCAACAATGGAACCTCTCTCCTTGAAGTTCTTGATGATGCGATAGATTGTTGACTGAGGTGCAATCTTTCTAGCTGCGATACTCTTCCCTGTTAGGCCATTTTTGTGCAGTGCAATGATGACTGCACGTGTTTCTTTAGAGATAACCATGGTTAACAGAAGAGAAACAATGATGCCAAGCACCAGCCTCCTTTTAAAGTGTCCAGTGGTGTCATTCTTACTTAATCATGACAGATTGATCTCCAGCCCTGTCCTCATCAACACCCACACCTGTGTTAATGGAGCAATCACTGAAACGATGTTAGCTGGTCCTTTTAAGGCAGGGCTGCAATGATGTTGAAATGTGTTTTGGGGGATAAAGTTCATTTTCTAGGCAAATATTGACTTTGCAAGTAATTGCTGTTAAGCTGATCACTCTTTATAACATTCTGGAGTATATGCAAATTGCCATTATAAAAACTGAAGCAGTAGACTTTGTAAAAATTAATATTTGTATCATTCTCAAAACTTTTGGCCATGACTGTATGGGCTCCGCTGAGGGCTTGGCAATCTTGCTGCAAATAATGTGAGACGTCCTCGTCTTGTGTCCCTGACGTTGCACTTCAGTTCTGCGCATAAATTACTTATTCAAAATCCGAAGCTGAATTTGGCTTTATTAATGAGATTTTGGAGCAGTAATTTATAGGAGCAGACCTGAAGCGTCAGATGAGGAAAGTCTCCAGTTACTTGCAGCAAAATTTTCAGGGCCTCAGTGGAGCCCGTACATTTTAGCACTCTACGGCAAAGCGAACAGGTTCGGAGAGAGCAATTCAACCCGAAGCTCCGAGGTCTGATTACCCTAAGAGCGCAATTAATCCAAGCTATCCATATATTACCGCCATCTGTCAGCCGAACATTCATCCCTCCTCTGTCCAAAGGTAACATCAAGGTCTGCCGTGAGATCTTAGATCCCCCCATAATAAATCTCGCAGGATTCTCTATAAGATGAAACCACGCCCACTTTGTCCATATCGCGCTATTCTGCAGAAAATATCATGCATGAGGGACGAAACTCCAGCCGCCAACAATGAATACATTTTAATTCTCTGCCGAAACGTCTGAATCTGAGGCATAATAACGAGCTTCAGATAATCATCAGGAAATACGCAGTAAGGCCTCATGGTTAGGGGGACATTCTGCCCATATCCCCTAAAGACGCCAGAGTAACGGGCGAAACACGTCGGGGGGCAGTACACAGTATGTGAACACGGATCCAGGCAGCAACAATCTTCTTTATCATTGGTCCAGAGAAGAGGAAAGTGTGTGGTAACAAAGACAGCGGACGCGGAGTGTTATATAGGGATAGATTATAGAGACACAGCTGAGAATCTTAGAAAAGTTATAGTCATTAAATAAGCAGCACAATAGAAGGCATCATTGTGGTCCGGTAAATAAAAAGTCAAGTGGGGCCTAAGCTTGAGATGTGGGTCAGACATTGTATCTTACCTGCCAAAGGGGGCGCTACTAGGTACTAACCACGCAGAGCGCCCAAAGCTTTCCTTCTGACCCTATTCCATTGTGATTTTGAAAATGTAAAAGATGAAATTACAAAGGGAGTCTGAAACTTCAAGCCTTTCGGAGATCATTTCATCTTCAACTTGCTTCACTGTTCACAGGAAATAAGAATTGTGACCGGGGCGCCAAACTTTTGCATTCCAATGTATGTAGCAGTGATATAGGTATCAGTTATATATATATATAGACCTATAGAGAGAGAGATAGTATTAATATACATAGCAGTAACATATGTGGTAGTAATACATGTAGCAGTGATATAGGTACCAGTTATATATATATATATATAGACCTATAGAGAGAGATATATAGAAGAAGTGGCCCCTGAGCTTAGAGGGTCACAGATTGTCATCAGCAGGTTGTATCAGAGATACAGAGACTGGAAGAGTCACAGAAAGGCAGAGAAGTGGACGTCCTGTGGCCACATCCCACACTGACGACTTCTTCATTGTGAACACTGCCCTGTGGAACTGGATGATGAACACCAAACAACTCCAGACACATGTAAGGGAGGCGAGAGGCACCAAGTGTCATGTCAGACCATTGGAATCTGTTTACATCAGCGTGGTCTGCGTGCTAGACGACCTGTAAGTTACCTGACCACACCACCAGGGACAGGTGTCATCGTCTTTTATGGCCCAGGGGGCATCTACACCGGACGAGGGACCAGTGTCCTCAGTGCTGTTCACTGATGAAAGTCCATTCACACTGAGCAGAAATGATGGAGACGTCACGGAGAGCGCTCTGCATCAGCCACTGTGGTCACCAGACGAGGCTTTGGTGGTGGCGGTGTTACAGTGTGAGCTGGTGTGTCTCGTCAGTACAGAACTGCCCTACACTGTGTGAATGGTCCAGTCAGAAGACCAGACGACCTGAAGAACATCATTACTCCAGTCATTGTGCCTCTGCAGAAACAACCCCGGCCTAATGTCATCTTCATGTAAGACAATGCTCCAGCTCATCGAGGTCCATCATTAGGGAACGGCTGCTGGAGTCTGGAGGACCTCACATGGAGCGGCTGCTGGAGACTGGAGGACCTCACATGGAGCGGCTGCTGGAGACTGGAGGACCTCACATGGAGCGGCTGCTGGAGACTGGAGGACCTCACATGGAGCGGCTGCTGGAGACTGGAGGACCCTCACATGGAGCGGCTGCTGGAGACTGGAGGACCTCACATGGAGCGGCTGCTGGAGACTGGAGGACCTCACATGGACGGCTGCTGGAGACTGGAGACCTCACATGGAGCGGCTGCTGGAGACTGGAGGACCTCACATGGAGCGGCTGCTGGAGACTGGAGGACCTCACATGGAGCGGCTGCTGGAGACTGGAGGACCTCACATGGAGCGGCTGCTGGAGACTGGGGGACCTCACATGGAGAGGCTGCTGGAGACTGGAGGACCTCACATGGAGCGGCTGCTGGAGACTGGAGGACCTCACATGGAGCGGCTGCTGGAGACTGGAGGACTTCACATGGAGCGGCTGCTGGAGACTGGGGGACCTCACATGGAGCGGCTGCTGGAGACTGGAGGACCTCACATGGAGCAGCTGCTGGAGACTGGAGGACCTCACATGGAGCGGCTGCTGGAGGACTGGAGGACTCACATGGAGCGGCTGCTGGAGACTGGAGGGACCTCACATGGAGAGGCTGCTGGAGACTGGAGGACCTCACATGGAGCGGCTGCTGGAGACTGGAGGACCTCACATGGAGCGGCTGCTGCGATGAGACTTGGGGGGACCTCACCATGGAGCGGCTGCTGGAGACTGGAGGACCTCACATGGAGCGGCTGCTGGAGACTGGAGGACCTCACATGGAGCGGCTGCTGGAGACTGGAGGACCTCACATGGAGCGGCTGCTGGAGACTGGGGGACCTCACATGGAGCGGCTGCTGGAGACTGGAGGACCTCACATGGAGCGGCTGCTGGAGACTGAGGACCTCACATGGAGCGGCTGCTGGAGACTGGAGGGGACCTCACATGGAGCGGCTGCTGGAGACTGGAGGGACCTCACATGGAGCGGCTGCTGGAGACTGGGGACCTCACATGGAGCGGCTGCTGGAGACTGGAGGACCTCACATGGAGCGGCTGCTGGAGACTGGAGGACCTGACATGGAGCGGCTGCTGGAGACTGGAGGACCCACATGGAGCGGCTGCTGGAGACTGGAGGACCCACATGGAGCGGCTGCTGGAGACTGGAGGACCTCACATGGAGCGGCTGCTGGAGGACTGGGGGACCTCACATGGAGCGGCTGCTGGAGGACTGGAGGACTTCACATGGAGCGGCTGCTGGAGACTGGGGACCTCACATGGAGCGGCTGCTGGAGACTGGAGGACTTCACATGGAGCGGCTCTAGAGACTGGAGGACCTCACATGGAGCGGCTGCTGGAGACTGGAGGACCTCACATGGAGCGGCTGCTGGGACTGGAGGACCTCACATGAACGGCTGCTGGAGAGTGAGGACCTCACATGGAGCGGCTGCTGGAGACTGGAGGACCTCACATGGAGGGGCTGCTGGAGACTGGAGGACCTCACATGGAGCGGCTGCTGGAGACTGGAGGACCTCACATGGAGCGGCTGCTGGAGACTGGAGGACCTCACATGGAGCGGCTGCCGGAGACTAGAGGAACCTCACATGGAGCGGTGCCGGAGACTGGAGGACCTCACATGGAGCAGGCTGCTGGAGACTGGAGGACCTAACACGGAGCGGCTGCCGGAGACTGGAGGACCTCACATGGAGCGGCTGCACTTTCTTCCAGACCTGAATCCCATTGAAAACCTATGGGATCAGTGAGTACCGTGTAGAGGCTCGTAACTCTGTACCTCAGAACCTCAATGACCTGAGGGCCGCCCTTCAAGAAGAGTGGGATGCCTCAGCAGACAATAAGACGACTCGTGAACAGCAGGTTCATCGTTGTCAAGCTGGAATTAATGCTCAAAGACACAGGACAAGTTCCTGAGACACTGACATTATGTGGCGGTATATCCAGCACTGGGGTTGGTGAGACACTGACATATGTGGCGGTATACCCATTCGCAGTGGGTCCGGTGAGACAACAGACATTATGTGGTGGTATACCCAGCCTGGGGTCGGTGAGACACTGACACTTGTGTGGCGGTATACCCAGCACTGGGGTCCCGGTGGGACAACTGACATTGCTGTGGCGGTATACCCAGCACTGGGGTCGGTGGAGACACTGAACATTATTGTGGCGGTAATACCCAGCCCTGGGGTCAGTGAGACACTGACATTATGGTGGAGGTATACCCAGCACTGGGGTCCGTGAGACACAGACATTATGTGGGGTATATCCAGCACTGGGGTCGGTGAGACCACTGACATTACTGTGGCGGTATACCAGCACTGGGGTCGGTGAGACACCAGACATTATGGTGGCGGTATAATTCAGCACTTGGGGTGCGGTGAGACACTGACATTATGTGGCGGTATACCCAGCCAACTGGGGGGTCGGTGAGACACTGGGACATTGTGTGGGCGGTATAACCCCCCAGCACTGGGGTCCGGTGAGACACTGGACATTATGTGGCATGATATCCAGCACTGGGTTGGTGAGACACCGACATTATGTGGCGGTATACCCAGCAGTGGGGTCGGTGAGACACAGACATTATGTGGTGGTATACCCAGCACTGGGGTCGGTGAGACACTGACATTGTGTGGCGGTATACCAGCACTGGGGTCGGTGAGACACTGACATTATGTGGCGGTATATTCAGCACTGGGGTCGGTGAGACACTGACATTTTGTGGCGGTATACCCAGCACTGGGGTCAGTCAGACACGGACATTATGTGGCGGTATACCCAGTACTGGGGTCAGTGAGACACAGACAATATGTGGCGGTATACCCAACACTGGGGTCGGTGAGATACGGACATTATGTGGCGGTATACCCAGCACTGGGGTCGGTGGCCGAATTGTGGAGTACCAGCACTGGGGGGGACTGACATATGTGGAGGTATACCCAGCACTGGGGTCGGTGAGACACTGACATTATGTGGCGGTATACCAGCACTGGGGTCGGTGAGACACTGACATTATGTGGCGGTATACCCAGCACTGGGGTCGGTGAGACACTGACATTATGTGGAGGTATACCCAGCACTGGGTCGGTGAGACACAGACATTATGTGGCGGTATACCCAGCACTGGGGTCGGTGAGACACTGACATTGTGTGGCCGGTATACCCAGCACTGGGGTCGGTGAGACACTGACATTATGTGGCGGTATACCCAGCACTGGGGTCGGTGAGACACTGACATTATGTGGAGGTATACCCAGCACTGGGTCGGTGAGACACAGACATTATGTGGCGGTATATCCAGCACTGGGGTCGGGTGAGACACTGACATTATGTGGCGTATACCCAGCACTGGGGTCGGTGAGACAGACATTATGTGGCGGTATATTCAGCACTGGGGCGTCGGTGAGACACTGACATTTTGTGGCGGTATACCAAGCACTGGGGTCGGTGAGACACTGACATTGTGTGGCGGTATACCAGCACTGGGGTCGGTGAGACACAGACATTACGTGGCGGTATACCCAGCACTGGGGTCAGTCAGACACGGACATTATGTGGCGGTATACCCAGCACTGGGGTCAGTGAGACACAGACAATATGTGGCGGTATACCCAACACTGGGGTCGGTGAGATACGGACATTATGTGGCGGTATACCCAGCACTGGGGTCGGTGAGACACAGACAATATGTGGCGGTATATTCAGCACTGGGGTCGGTGAGACACTGACATTTTGTGGCGGTATACCAAGCACTGGGGTCGGTGAGACACTGACATTGTGTGGCGGTATACCCAGCACTGGGGTCGGTGAGACACAGACATTACGTGGCGGTATACCCAGCACTGGGGTCAGTCAGACACGGACATTATGTGGCGGTATACCCAGCACTGGGGTCAGTGAGACACAGACAATATGTGGCGGTATACCCAACACTGGGGTCGGTGAGATACGGACATTATGTGGCGGTATACCCAGCACTGGGGTCGGTGAGACACAGACAATATGTGGCGGTATACCCAGCACTGGGGTCGGTGAGATACGGACATTATGTGGCGGTATACCCAGCACTGGTGGTGGCTTCTGAGATAAGGAGATCATCATCGCTGCTTCTACTTAGTGCTCAACTTTTCTGATATAATATCACTGGAGCCGGAACTTCTGATGTTTTCAATAAATTTCACCCAAAAGACAAATATCCCGAACTTTTTATGAGTAGTGTGTATAGTAGTAATATATATATAGTAGTGATAAACTTAATTAGTAACATAGGTAGCAGTAATATACCTAGTACTAATATAACTAGTAGTAATATAGGTAGCAGTTATATATGTAGTAGTATTATACCTAGCAGCAATATAGGTACTAGTAAAATATGTAGTAGTAACATGACTAGTAGTAATATATGTAGTAGTACTATAGGTAGCAGTAATATACTATATGTAGTAGTAATATATGTAATAGTAATACTTGTAGCAGTGATATACCTGGTCGCATTATATGTAGCAGTAAAATATCTAGTAGTAATATAGATAGCAGTAATATATGTAGCAGTAACATACATAGTAGTAATATCTGTAGCAGTAATATATTTAGTAGTAATATACCTAGTAGTATTATATGTACCAGTAAGGTAGGTAGCAGTAATATAGCAGTAATGTACAGTACAGACCAAAAGTTTGGACACACCTTCTCATTCAGAGTTTTCTGTATTTTCATGACTATGATAATTGTAGATTCACACTGAAGGCATCAAAACTATGAATTATCACATGTGGAATTATAGACTTAACAAAAAAGTGTGAAACAACTGAAATATGTCTTATATTCTAGGTTCTTCAAAGTAGCCACCTTTTGCTTTGATTACTGCTTTGCACACTCTTGGCATTCTCTTGATGAGCTTCGAGAGGTAGTCACCTGAAATGGTTTCCCCTTCACAGGTGTGCCCTGTCAGGTTTAATAAGTGGGATTTCTTGCCTTATAAATGGGGTTGGGACCATGAGTTGTGTTGGGCAGAAGTCAGGTGGATACACAGCTGATAGTCCTACTGAATAGACTGTTAGAATTTGTATTATGGCAAGAAAAAAGCAGCTAAGTAAAGAGAAACGAGCGGCCATCATTACTTTAAGAAATGAAGGTCAGTCAGTCCGAAACATTGGGAAAACTTTGAAAGTGTCCCCAAGTGCAGTCGTAAAAACCATCAAGAGCTACAAAGAAAGTGTCTGACATGAGGAGCGCCCCAGGAAAGGAAGACCAAGAGTCACCTCTGCTGCGGAGGAGAAGTTCATCCGAGTCACCAGCCTCAGAAATGGCAGGTTAACAGCAGCTCAGATTAGAGACCAGGTCAATGCCACACAGAGTTCTAGCAGCAGACACATCTCTACAACAACTGGTAAGAGGAGACTGTGTGCAGCAGGCCTTCATGGTGGAAACCACTGCTAAGGAGAACACAAGGAACGGACATTAGACCAGTGGAAATCTGTGCTTTGGTCTGATGAGTCCAAATGTGAGATCTTTGGTTCCAACCACCGTGTCTTTGTGAAGGGATGGACTCTACATGCCTGGTTCCCACCGTGAAGCATGGAGGAGGAGGTGTGATGGTGTGGGGGATTTATACTGAACCAGCATGGCTACCACAGCATCTTGCAGCGGCATGCTATTCCATCCATCATTTATTTATCAACAGGACAATGACCCCAAACACCTCCAGGCTGTGTAAGGGCTATTTGACCAAGAAGGAGAGTGATGGGGGGCTACACCAGATGACCTGGCCTCCACAGTCACCAGACCTGAACCCAATCCAGATGGTTTGGGGTGAGCTGGACCGCAGAGTGAAGGCAAAAGGACCAACAAGTGCTAAGCATCTCTGGGAACTCCTTCAAGACTGTTGGAATACCATTTCAGGTGACTACCTCTTGAAGCTCATCAAGAGAATGCCAAGAGTGTGCAAAGCAGTAATCAAAGCAAAAGGTGGCTACTGTGAAGAACCTAGAATATAAGACATATTTTCAGTTGTTTCACACTTTTGTTAAGTCTATAATTCCACATGTGTTAATTCATAGTTTTGATGCCTTCAGTGTGAATCTACAATTATCAGAGTCATGAAAATACAGAAAACTCTTTGAATGAAAAGGTGTGTCCAAACTTTTGGTTTGTACTGTATGTAGCAGTAATATAACAGTAATATATATAGCAGTGATATAGTAGTAATATATGTAGCAGTAATATATGTAACAGTATTATATGAAGCAGTAATATAGGTGGAGCTCCAGATACTTCTCCATACAGTATTAGAATGCATGGTCTCCAATCAGTAATATATGTAGTAGTACTATAGGTAGCAGTAATATACCCAGTAGTATTATAGGTAGCAGTAATATACCCAGTAGCATCTCATCAGCGGGGTCCATATCTTATGCACCTCCACTCAACAGCGGGGTCCATGTCCCGGCACCTCCACTCATCAGCAGAGTCCATATCCCTCCACCCCCACTCATCAGCGGGCCCCATGTCCCGGCACCCCCACTCATCAGCGGGGTCCATGTCCCTCCACCCCCACTCATCAGCGGGGTCCATGTCCCCGCATCCCCACTCATCAGCGGGTCCATGTCCCGGCACCCCCACTCATCAGCGGGTTCATGTCCCCAGCACCCCCACTCATCAGTGGGGTTCATGTCCGGCACCCCCACTCATCAGCGGGGTTCATGTCCCGGTACCCCCACTCATCAGCGGGGTTCATGTCCCAGCACCCCCACTCATCAGTGGGGTTCATGTCCGGCATCCCCACTCATCAGCGGGGTTCATGTCAGGCACCCCCACTCATCAGCCGGGTCCATGTCCCGGCACCCCCACTCATCAGCCGGGTCCATGTCCCGGCACCCCCACTCATCAGCCGGGTCCATGTCCCGGCACCCCCACTCATCAGCCGGGTCCATACATAGCATAGTGGCTGTGCTTAGTACTCAGTCCCACTGACTTGAATGAGGCTAAGCTGCTCCTCAACCATGTGACCAATGGACGGTGAGGTCACTGGGCTCAGAAGAAGCTGCAGCGCTCAAGGCCTCTTCTAACAGATGCGTGGTGGGGGCCCTGGGTGTTGGACCCCCCGAGATCTGATACTGACGGCCTGAGGATAGGTCATCAGTATCTATTCCTGGATAACCCCATTAAATGTGGCTTCTGTCTAGCTGAGTTCTAGGTCCTGTCTGCCTTCCTTCTGGGAGTTCTAGATCCTCGTTTCTTGTGTCCACAGATCCTGCCGTGGGTCCGGTGTCACCATCACACTATAAGACTCATCGGTCCCCAACAGCCTCCCCCACACGGGACATGTTCTACACCCCCCATAAGCAGTCCTGACACACGGCCCACTCCCATGGACACAGGCCCTCCCCCCGAAGAATCAAACCCCCTGCAAGAGGAGGCCAGAAGTGTGGATGGCTGGGGGGCTCTCTTTGGCAGAGCAATGAAGAGGATCCAAAGAGCAGCATGTGCTTTGGACGAGATGCACGGTCAGCTGCAGGGCCTTCTGACTCCTGGAGGCAGCACCGAGGGGCCCCGTATCCTGGATTCAGCTCTTGGTTGGGAGGCTCGACTGACAGAAGTGAGAAGGGACCTGAAGGGAGGCCTGCAAGAACTGGCGACCTGAGGAGACAGTACGAGGCGCTGAGTGCAGGTACCACGTGTAGGATCTAATCCTTGCAGGCACCACACCTTAAATCCATTGAATATTAGATACCAGAATCAGCTGGAGGGGTGTAAAGTGGGTGTCCAGCGCCCTCCCATTACCAATCATAGCAGTCATCCGGGTAATCTCTTCTCTCTCTCTAACAGGTTCAGGAAAGGAGAACACGAAGCCAACGGACATTCAGGTGAGAGAGCCAACGTGTGGTGAGACCACGTATAGGTGGACAATATGTGAGACAGGGACCTGTGCAGCCCCTTCAAGGAAGTGTCTGAAGAGACCTGAGGCAGAATAATTGTACTTGTCTGATATGTCACAGGAATACATGAGAGCACTGGAATCTGAGGAGAGAGTCGAGCGGGAACGACTGCGAGGTAGGTACAGGTGACCTGCGGTGAGTGTTCATGAGATGCTCTGCAGTGCTGCTCACGTACTCAGTGCTCCTCTACCCCCACAGATCGCGTCTATCAATTAGAGAGAGAAAATGTGAGGTTAACAGAGAGAATCATCGAGCTGCAGGTGAGACTACACTGAATGCATCTCCTCTACCTCACACATCTCCACTCCCTCACGCGTCTCCTCTCCACCTCGTACATCTCCTCTACCTCACACGTCTCCTCTCCCTCACACGTCTCCTCTCCACCTCGTACATCTCCTCTACCCTCACACGTCTCCTCCCCTCCTCTACCTCACACGTCTCCTCTACCTCACCACGTCTCCTCTACCTCACACGTCTCCTCTCCTCACCATCTCCTTCTCTCCTACCTCACACGTCTCCTCTCCACATACATCTCCTCTACCTCACACGTCTCCTCTCCACCTCATACATCTCCTCTACCTCACACGTCTCCTCTCCACCTCATACATCTCCTCTACCTCACACTCTCCTCTCCACCTCGTACATCTCCTCTACCTCACGTCTCCTCTCCACCTCATACATCTCCTCTCCACCTCATACATCTCCTCTACCTCACGTCTCCTCCTCCCCTCCTAATCTCACTCTACCTCACTCCTCTCCACCTCGTACATCTCCTCTACCTCACGTCTCTCTCTCTCACCTCTCTCTCCTCCACCTCTACAACCTCACATCTCCTCTCCACCTCGTACATCTCCTCTACCTCACGTCTCCTCTCCACTCTACATCTTCTCTACCTCACGTCTCCTCTCCCCTCATATATCTATTCTACATCACACCTTGTACTTCTCCTCTCACGTCTCCTCTCCACCTCGTACATACTCCTCTACCTCACGTCTCCTCTACCTTAACTTCCTCTACCTCAACGTCTCCTCTCCACCTCACACATCTCCTCTACCTCACGTCTCCTCTCCACCTCATATATCTATTCTACCTCCATCTCCTCTACCTCTCCTCACGTTCCTCTCCACCTCGTACATCTCCTCTACCTCACGTCTCTCTCCACCTCATACAATCTTCTACCTCACGTCTCCTCTCCCCCTCATATATCTATTCTACCTCTACCTCACACGTACTCCTCTCACACCTCCACCCGTACATCTCCTCTACCTCACTCTCCTCTCCACCTCATACATCTCCTCTACTCACGTCTCCTCTCCACCTCGTACATCTCCTCTACCTCACATCTCCTCTCCACCTCGTACATCCCTCTACCTCACGTCTCCTCTCCACCTCATACATCTTCTCTACCTCACGTCTCCTCTCCCTCATATATCTATTCTCCTCACACTCCCCCCTCTACCTCACGTCTCCTCTCCACCTCGTACATCTCCTCTACCTCACGTCTCCTCTCCACCTCGTCACGTCTTTCCTCTACCTCACGTCTCCTCTCCACCTCACTCCCTCTACTCATCCCTCTCCACTCATACATCTACCTCACGTCTCCTCTCCACCTCGTACATCTCCTCTACCTCACATCTCCTCTCCACCTCGTACACTACATCACTCTCCTCACGTCTCCTCTCCCCCTCTCTATCACATCTCCTCTCCCCCTTGTACTTCTCCTCTACCTCACGTCTCCTCTCCCCTCGTACATCTCCTTACCTCACGTCCTCTCCACCTGTACATCTCTCTCTCACGTCTCCTCTCCCCACCATCGTACATCTCCTCTTACCTCACGTCTCCTCTCCACCTCGTACATCTCCTCTACCTCACGTCTCCTCTCCACCTCATACATCTCCTCTACCTACCTCGTACATCTCCTCTCCACCTATACATCTCCTCTACCTCACGTCTCCTCTCCACTCGTACATCTCCTCACCTCACATCTCCTCTCCACCCGTACATCTCCCTACCTCACGTCTCTCTCCACCTCATACATCTTCTCTACCTCACGTCTCCTCTCCACTCGACACCTTCTCCTCTCTCCTCTCCCCTACATCCTCACATCTCCTCTCCCCCTTTACCTTCCCTTCTACCTCCACGTCTCCTCTCCACCTCATACATCTTCTCTACCTCACGTCTCCTCTCCCCCTCATATACTATCTCTTCACCTCTCTCTCCACCTCGTACTCTCCTCTACCTCACACCTCGTACACTCCTCTACGTCACGTCTCCTCCACCTTTACATCTCCTCTACCTCACGTCTCCTCTCTCATCTTCTCCTACCTCACGTCTCCTCTCCCCTCTATATCTATTCTACTCTCACATCTCCTCTCCCCCTTGTACTTCTCCTCTACCTCACGTCTCCTCTCCACCTCTACATCTCCTCTTACCTCACTCCTCTCCACCTCGTACCTCCTCTTCCTCACGTCTCCTCCACCTCGTACATCTCCTCTTCCTCACGTCTCCTCTCCACCTCGTACATCTCCTCTACCTCACGTCTCCTCTCCACCTCATACATCTCCTCTACCTCACGTCTCCTCTCCACCTCGTACATCTCCTCTCTTCCCTCTCGTACATTCTCCTCCACCTCACGTCTGCTTCTCCACCTCATACATCTTCTCTACCTCACGTCTCCTCTCCACCTCGTACATCTCCTCTACCTCACGTCTCCTCTCCCCTCATATATCTATTCTACCTCACATCTCCTCTCCCCCTTGTACATCTCCTCTACCTCACGTCTCCTCTCCACCTCATACATCTTCTCTACCTCACGTCTCCTCTCCCCCTCATATATCTATTCTACCTCACATCTCCTCTCCCCTTGTACTTTCTCCTCTACCTCACGTCTCCTCTCCACCTCGTACATCTCCTCTACCTCACGTCTCCTCTCCACCTCGTACATCTCCTCTACCTCACGTCTCCTCTCCACCTCGTACATCTCCTCTACCTAACGTCTCCTCTCCACCTCGTACATCTCCTCTACTTCACGTCTCCTCTCCACCTCGTACATCTCCTCTACCTCACATCTCCTCTTCCACCTCGTACATCTCCTCTAAACTCACGTCTCCTCTCCACCTCGTACATCTCCTCTACCTCAATCTCCTCTCCCCCTCATAATATCTATTCTACCTCACATCTCCTCTCCTTGTATTCTCCTCTACCTCACGTCTCCTCTCCACCTCATACATCTCTCTACCTCACGTTTCCTCTCCCCTCATATATCTATTCTACCTCCACATCTCCTCTCCCCCTTGTACTTCTCCTCTACCTCACGTCTCCTCTCCACCTCGTACATCTCCTCTACCTCACGTCTCCTCTCCACCTCGTACATCTCCTCTACCTCACGTCTCCTCTCCACCTCTACATCTCCTCTACCTCACGTCTCCTCTCCACCTCGTACATCTCCTCTACCTCACGTCTCCTCTCCACCTCGTACATCTCCTCTAACTTCACGTCTCCTCTCCACCTCGTACATCTTCCTCTACCTCACGTCTCCTCTCCACCTCGTACATCCCTCTAACTCACGTCTCCTCTCCACCTCGTACATCTCCTCTACCTCACGTCTCCTCTCCACCTCGTACATCTCCTCTACCTCACATCTCCTCTCCAGTACACTTTATGTATCTTCACTCTACACTACATAGCTCCGCTCTACCTCATCTCTCTTCTCATTCTCCATGGCTTTCTTTGTATTATCCTCACAGGGTGAAGTACAAGACCTCAATCTGCTGCAGTCAGATCTCCGCACGGCTGTCTCTCTGTGGCCGAGAGATTCAGAGAGGAGGCCCAAGAGAAATTGGAGAAATGTGAGCAAGAGAACCAAAAACTGAGAAGCAAGGGGTAAGTCGCGTCTGAGGCCAGAATGTAAATCTCCCCAACTATACAATAAAGGGTCTGGGTGGTGGTGGATGCCTCTGTGATGGTGACATGGTTGTGGGTGGTGGTGGATCCCTCTATGATGGTGACATGGTTGTGGGTGGTGGTGGATCCCTCTATGATGGTGACATGGTTGTGGGTGGTGGTGGATCCCTCTATGATGGTGACATGGTTGTGGGGAATCCCCTCTGTGATGGTGACAATGTTGTGGGTGAATCCTCTGTGATGTGACATGGTTGTGGGGTGAATCCCTCTGTGATGGTGACATGGTTGTGGGTGAATCCCTCTGTGATGGTGACATGGTTGTGGATGCCTCTGTGATGGTGACATGTTGTGGGTGGTGGTGGATCCCTCTATGATGGTGACATGGTTGTGGGTGGATGCCTCTGTGATGGTGACATGGTTGTGGATGCCTCTGTCATGGTGACATGGTAGTGGATGCTTATGTGATGGTGACATGGCTGTGGATCCCTCTATTGATGGTGACATGGTTGTGGGCGAATCCCTCTGTGATGGTGACATGGTTGTGGGTGAATCCCTCTGTGATGGTGACATGGTTGTGGGTGAATCCCTCTGTGATGGTGACATGGTTGTGGGTGAATCCCTCTGTGATGGTGACATGGTTGTGGACGGTGGCGGATGCCTCTGTGATGGTGACATGGTTGTGGGTGAATCCCTCTGTGATGGTGACATGGTTGTGGATGCCTCTGAGATGGTGACATGGTTGTGGGTGAATCCCTCTGTGATAGGTGACATGGTTGTGGGTGAATCCCTCTGTGATGGTGACATGGTTGTGGGTGGATGCCTCTGTGATGGTGACATGGTTGTGGGTGGATGCCTCTTGTGATGTGACATGGTTGTGGGTGGATGCCTCTGTGATGGTGACATGGTTTGGGGTGGGATGCCTCTGTGATGGTGACATGTGTGGGTGAATCCTCTGTGATTGGTACATGGTTGTGGGTGAATCCCTCTGTGATGGTGACATGGTTGTGGGTGGATGCCTCTGTGATGGTGACATGGTTTGTGGATGCCTCTGTGATGGTGACATGGTTGTGGATGCCTCTGTGATGGTGACATGGTTGTGGATGCCTCTGTGATGGTGACATGGTTGTGGATGCCTCTGTGATGGTGACATGGTTGTGATGCTTATGTGATGTGATATGGTTGTGGATGGTAGTGGATGCTTATGTGGGATGGTGACATGGCTGTGGGATGCCTCTGTGTGGTGACATGGTTGTGGTGAATCCCACTGTAATGGTGACATGGTTGTGGGTGAATCCCTCTTAATGGTGACATGGTAGTGGGATGCTTATGTGATGGTGACATGGCTGTGGATGCCTCTGTGATGGTGACATGGTTGTGGATGGTAGTGGATGCTTATGTGATGGGTGACATGGTTGTGGATGCCTCTGTGATGGTGACATGGTTGTGGATGCTTATGTGATGGTGACATGGTTGTGGATGCTTATGTGATGTGACATGGTTGGATGCTTATGTGATGGTGACATGGCTGTGGATGCTTATGTGATGGTGACATGGCTGTGGATGCCTCTGTGATGGTGACATGGTTGTGGGTGAATCCCTCTGTAATGGTGACATGGTTGGGATGCCTCTGTGATGGTGATATGGTTGTGGATGGTAGTGGATGCTTATGTGATGGTGACATGGTTGTGGATGCCTCTGTGATGGTGACATGGTTGTGGATGTAGTGGATGCTTATGTGATGTGACATGGTTGTGGAATGCCTCTGTGATGGTGACATGGTTGTGGATGGTAGTGGATGCTTATGTGATTGGTGACATGGTTGTGGATGCC
This sequence comes from Rhinella marina, assembly GCA_900303285.1. NCBI lineage: Eukaryota > Metazoa > Chordata > Amphibia > Anura > Bufonidae > Rhinella > Rhinella marina. Next base: position 14,299 of record ONZH01009099.1, on the reverse strand, counting down.
TCTGTGATGGTGACATGGTTGTGGGTGAATCCACTGTGATGGTGACATGGTTGTGGGTGAATCCCTCTGTAATGGTGACATGGTTGTGGATGCCCTCTGTGATGGTGACATGGTTGTGGATGCCTCTGTGATGGTGACATGGTTGTGGATGGTAGTGGATGCTTATGTGATGGTGACATGGTTGTGGATGCCTCTGTGATGGTGACATGGTTGTGGATGGTAGTGGATTGCTTATGTGATGGTGACATGGCTGTGGATGCCTCTGTGATGGTGACATGGTTGTGGATGCCTCTGTGATGGTGACATGGCTGTGGATGCCTCTGTGATGGTGACATGGCTGTGGATGCCTCTGTGATGGTGACATGGGCTGTGGATGCTTATGTGATGGGTGACATGGTTTGTGGATGCTTATGTGATGGTGACATGGCTGTGGATGCCTCTGTGATGGTGACATGGCTGTGGATGCTTATGTGATGGTGACATGGCTGTGGATGCCTCTGTGATGGGACATGGTTGTGGATGCCTCTGTGATGGTGACATGGTTGTGGATGCCTCTGTGATGGTGACATGGTTGTGGATGCCTCTGTGATGGTGATATGGTTGTGGATGGTAGTGGATGCTTATGTGATGGTGACATGGCTGTGGATGCCTCTGTGATGGTGACATGGTTGTGGATGCCTCTGTGATGGTGACATGGTTGTGGATGCCTCTGTGATGGTGACATGGCTCTGGGTGGTCATGGATCCTTCTGTGATGCTATCACAATTCTGTCTGGTCTCTCTGTGATGGTAAGATGGTTTTGGGTGCTGGTGCCTCTTTACATGGATTTGGGTAGGGGGAGATAATGCCATATAATGGTGGGTCAGGTAATGTCCTTGAATCATTAGACGTCTCTTTAGATGAAGGGAGACAATGGAGGACTGATGTGGAGAACGTTGTGAGGACTGATCGTTGTCTTCTCCTGTAGGTCTGACTCTGTGGATTGGGCAGAGAATTCCACCATCAATGGTTCACTCCTGGGATATCGCAGCCTTCCACGAGGCGCCATCTTGTCCTCCATGAGGGTATGTACACCGCTCACCTCCTATTTGTACCCTTGACATCTCCACTTGCTCTTATCTGAACTCTCATTGCAGGAGCCCATAGTAAAATCCAGCAGCCTCATGAGCGTGCCTCCCAGCAGACCCATGGCCCCAAGCTTAGGTGAGACGAGATTTCCCAGTGAGAAATCCATGGAAAATTAGAGGTATCTCAGAGGGTTTCCTTCCTCAATAAGATCCCAGGTCCCCTTTTTCCCCCTTATGGTCACTGATGAGAGTAGTTGTCCTATAACCAGTATTTGTATGTATTATCAGATGCTGCATCATCCCGTAAAGAGAGAAGAGGAAGCCTGGAAACCTTATTAAACCAGTCAAAGGCCACGTGAGTGACACCACGCCTGGCCCTGGAGACCGCTGCCACGTTGGGCTGGTTCTCATGGTTGTCCTATTTACACAGGGAGAATTTAACTGAAGATTCTGGCTCCTTCTTCCGTCGTTATGGAGGTTCAAAAAGAGGCGTGTTTCTGCGCTGGGCTCAGGATCGCACCTGCGGGTATAAGGTGGGTGTGGTGAGTCCGCAGCTCCGCTCCAGGATTATACTGTAGTATACTGATCTGTATGTTTTGCAGCATGTGGTGATCACAAACTTCAGCACCTCCTGGGTAGACGGCATGGCTCTGTGTGCCCTCCTGCACTCCTACCTCCCTCAGAGTATCCCATATTCACAGCTGCGCCCTCTGGAGAAGGTATGCCGCCATCAGTGTGCCCTGTACCAGGGCTATGACACCGCGCTCCTGCTCTCTGACAATGAACTCTCTTACAGAGGAAGAACCTCCAATTGGCCTTCCAGGTGGCTGAGAGTGCGGGCATCCCCTCCTTGCTGGTAATGCCACCTCCCTGTACCTCGGTGTCTGTGCCCCCCACTTTCTGGTGCTCACTCGTCTTTCTTCTTGTAGACCACAGACCACATGCTTCAGACCCAAGGTCCAGACTGGCAGAAAGTTCTTCTGTACGTCGAGTCCATTTACCAGAAATTTGAGGCCTGACGTTTTGTGTTATTTTTTGGGACAACCTGTTCTCAGTGTCAGGTCCTGCTGTGGTCGGCAGAGGCCATCATCCCGTTCCATGGATTCTGCTGGGGGGCGTCACCGGCCCTCTCCTGCCATGGAGTGCACTGACGAGTGCTGCAGTTACAGCTGGACTGACGTCTACTGTGGAATAAAACGCCTCCATCTTCTGTCCCTGCTGATCTTCTTTGTTCCACACACGTGCGGGGCTCACAACCCTGGGGTAAAGACACCCACAGCCGGGATCCTGGGGTCCACTCACAAAAGTGCAGATTTCCTAGCGTTTCCGCAGCAGAAAACGTGTTACTTGCGGGTTCTGGAGCGGATTTGATGCGATTTTGCCCCAGATTTTGCCCTTCCATTTACAAGATTTACAAGGGTGAAATCTGCACCAGAAATCACACAAACCACGTGACAGCCACGCTGCCGATTTCACAGTCCACACATGAGATTCGTCCTCAGGACATCAGCAAGGCGTTCCGGCACGTAAAGGGTTAACCACTCGCCATCTGCTTCTCTCACAGTTTGTAATTTCCAGATCCCAGGAATCCCGAGAAGGATCAGGAAAGACCAAGACCTTGACCGAGCGACCACCATGTCCTGTGGAGGGGACCACCCGTGTTCTCTAGGCCCGGCTTCTATAGGTGACGTCAGTGCCAGGGGCGGGGCTGTGACCTCATTACTATTATACAGTGATGTCAGGGGCGGGGCTGTGACCTCATTACTATTATACAGTGATGTCAGGGGCGGGGCTGTGACCTCATTACCATTATACAGTTATGTCAGTGTCAGGACGGGGCTGTGACCTCATTACTATTATACAGTGATGTCAGGGGCGGGCTGTGACCTCATTACCAGTGATGTCAGGGGCGGGCTGTGACCTCATTACTATTATACAGTGCCAGGGGCGGGGCTGTGACCTCATTACTATTATACAGTGATGTCAGGGCGGGGCTGTGACCTCATTACCATTATACAGTGATGTCATTACCAGGGACGGGGCTGTGACCTCATTACCATTATACAGTACAGGGGCGGGGCTGGACCTCATTACATTATACAGTGACGTCAGTACCAGGGGGGGCTGTGACCTCATTACCATTATACATATCAGTACCAGGGGCGGGGCTGTGATGTCAGGGGCGGGGCTGTGACCTCATTACTATTATAAGTGATGTCAGGGCGGGGGCTGTGACCTCATTACTATTATACAGTGATGTCAGGGGCGGGGCTGTGACTCATTACCTATTATACAGTTATGTCAGTGCCAGGGGCGGGGCTGTGACCTCATTACTATTATACGTCAGGGGGCGGGCTGTGACCTCATTACCATTATAGTACGCAGTGCCAGGGGCGGGGCTGTGACCTCATTACCATTATACAGTTATGTCAGTGCCAGGGGCGGGGCTGTGACCTCATTACATTATACAGTTATGTTGCCAGGGGCCGGGGCTGTGACCTCATTACATTAACAGTGACGTCAGGGGCGGGGCTGTGACCTCATTACTATTATACAGTGATGTCAGGGGGGCTGTGACCATTACCATTAGTGTGCGCAGTAGGGGCGGGGCTGTGGACCTCATATACCATTATACAGTTGGATGTCAAGTGCCAGGGGCGGGGCTTGTGACCCTCATTTAACTATTACCACAGTGACGTCAGTACCAGGGCGGGGCTGTGACCTCATTACTATTATACAGTTATGTCAGTGCCAGGGGCGGGGCTCTGACCTCATTACTATTATACAGTGATGTCAGTACCAGGGGCGGGGCTGTGACCTCATTAACTATTATACAGTGATGTCAGGGACGGGGCTGTGACCTCATTACTAATATACAGTGATGTCAGGGACGGGGCTGTGACCTCATTAACTATTATACAGTGATGTCAGGGACGGGCTGTGACCTCATTACTATTATACAGTGATGTCAGGGGCGGGGCTGTGACCTCATTACTATTATACAGTGATGTCAGGGACGGGGCTGTGAGACCTCATTACTATTATACAGTGATGTCAGGGACGGGGCTGTGACCCTCATTACTATTATACAGTGATTCAGGGACGGGGCTGTTGACCTCATTACCATTATACAGTGATGTCAGTGCCAGGGGCGGGGCTGTGACCTCATACTATTACACAGTGACGTCAGTACCAGGGGCGGGGGCTGTGACCTCATTACTATTATACAGTGATGTCAGTGCCAGGGGCTCTGACCTCATTACTATTATACAGTGATGTCAGGGGCGGGGCTGTGACCTCATTACTATTATACAGTGATGTCAGGGGCGGGGCTGTGACCTCATTACTATTATACCAGTGATGTCAGGGATGGGCTGTGACCTCATTACTATTATATACAGTGATGTCAGGGACGGGGCTGTGACCTCATTACTATGTATACAGTGAAGTCAGGGATGGGGCTGTGACCTCATTACTATTATTACAGTGATGTCAGGGGCGGGGCTGTGACCTCATTACCATTATACAGTGACGTCAGTACCGAGGGGCGGGGCTGTGACCTCATTACCATTATACAGTGATGTCAGTGCCAGGGGCGGGGCTGTGACCCTCATTACTATTACACAGTGTGGGTCAGTGGGGCGGGGCTGTGACCTCATTACTATTATACAGTGATGTCAAGTGAGGGGCGGGGCTGTGACCTCATTACTATTGATCAGGGGCGGGGCTGTGACCTCATTACTATTATACAGTGATGTCAGACGGGGTGACCTCATTACTATCACACAGGGGCGGGCTGTGACCTCATTACTATTATACAGTGACAGTTGCCAAGGGGCGGGGCTGTGACCCCTCATTACTATTATACAGTGACGTCAGTGCCAGGGGCGGGGCTGTGACCTCATTACTATTATACAGTGACGTCAGTGCCAGGGGGGGGCTCTGACCTCATTACTATATACAATGACATCAGGGGCGGGGCTGTGACCTCATTACTATATAAGTGACGTCAGTGCCAGGGGCGGGGCTGTGTCATTACATTATACAGTACGTCAGTGCCAGGGGCGGGGGCTGTGACCTCATTACTATTATACAGTGATGTCAGTGCCAGGGGGGCTGTGACCTCATTACTATTATACCAGTGACGTCAGTGCCAGGGGCGGGGCTGTGACCTCATTACTATTATAGCAGTGATGTCAGTTGCCAGGGGCGGGGCTTCTGACCTCATTACTATTATACAGTGATGCCTGGGGTCGGGGCTGTGACCTCATTACCTATTACTACAGTGAGTCAGTTGCCAGGGGCGGGGCCTGACCTCATTACTATTACCAGTGATTTCAGGGACGGGGCTGTGACCCTCATTACTATTACATAAGTGATGTCAGCGGCTGGGGGCTGTGACCTCATTACTATTATAGGCAGTGATGTCAGGGGCGGGGTCTGTGACCTCATTACTATTATACAGTGATGTCAGGGGCGGGGCTGTGACCTCATTACTATTACACAGTGATGTCAGCTGGCCAGGGCTGTGACGCCATTACTATTATACCAGTGATGTTCAGTACCAGGGGCGGGGCCTGTGACCTCATTACTATTATACAGTGATGTCAGGGAACGCGGGCTGTGACCTCATTACTTATTGACACAGTGATGCCTGGGGCGGGTGGCTGTGACCCTCATATACTATTACAACAGTGATGTCAGTACCAGGGGCGGGGCTTCTGACCTCATTACTATTATAGTGATGTCAGGGACGGGGCTGTGACCTCATTACTATTATACAGTGATGTCAGTGCCAGGGGCGGGGCTCTGACCTCATTACTATTATACAATGACATCAAGGGGCGGGGCTGTGACCTCATTACTATTGTACAGTGACGTCAGTGCCAGGGGCGGGGCCTGTGACCTCATTACTATTATACAGTGATGTCAGTGCCAGGGGCGGGCTCTGACCTCATTACTATCTATACAATGACATCAGGGCGGGGCTGTGACCTCATTACTATTATACAGTGGACGTCAGTGCCAGGGGCGGGGCTGTGACCTCATTACTATTATACCAGTGATGTCAGTGCCAGGGGCGGGGCTCTGACCTCATTACTATTATACAGTGATGTCAGTACCAGGGGCGGGGCTCTGACCTCATTACTATTATACAGTGATGTCAGGGACGGGGCTGTGACCTCATTACTATTATACAGTGATGTCAGTGCCAGGGGCGGGGCTCTGACCTCATTACTATTATACAATGACATCAGGGGCGGGGCTGTGACCTCATTACTATTTATACAGTGACGTCAGTGCCAGGGGCGGGGCTGTGACCTCATTACTATTATACAGTGATGTCAGTACCAGGGGCGGGGCTCTGGCCCTCATTACTATTATACAGTGATGTCAGGGACGGGGCTCTGACCTCATTACTATCACACAGTGATGCCAGGGGCGGGGCTGTTGACCTCATTACTATTATACAGTGATGTCAGTGTCAGGGGTGGGGCTGTGACCTCATTACTATTATACAGTGATGTCAGGGGCGGGGCTGTGACCTCATTACTATTATACAGTGATGTCAGGGCGGGGCTGTGACCTCATTACTATTATACAGTGATGTCAGGGACGGGGCTGTGACCTCATTACTATTATACAGTGATGTCAGGGACGGGGCTGTGACCTCATTACTATTACACAGTGATGTCAGTGCCAGGGCTGTGACCTCATTACTATTATACAGGATGTCGTGCCAGGGGCGGGGGCTCATGACCTCATTACTATTATACAATGACATCAGGGGCGGCGGGCTGTGACCTCATTTACTATTATACAGTGACGCTCAGTGCAGGGGCGGGGCTGTGACCTCATTACTATTATACAGTGATGTCAGTACCAGAGGCGGGGGCTCTGACCTCATTACTATTATACAGTGATGTCAGAGACGGGGGCTGTGACCTCATTACTATTATACAGTGATGTCAGTACCAGGGGCGGGGCTGTGACCTCATTACTATTATACAATGACATCAGGGGCGGGGGCTGTGGACCTCATTACTATTATACAGTGACGTCATACCAGGGGCGGGGCTGTGACCTCATTACTATTACAGTGATGTCAGGGACAGGGCTGTGACCTCAATTACTATTACACAGTGATGTCAGGGACGGGGCTGTGACCTCATTACTATTACACAGTGATGTCAGGGATGGGGCTGTGACCTCGCTTACTATTACACAGTGAGTCGTACAGGGGCCCGGGGGGCTGTGACCTCATTACTATTATACAGTGATGCCTGGGGCGGGGCTGTGACCTCATTACTATTATACAGTGATGCCTGGGCGGGGGCTGTGACCTCATTACTATTACACAGTGACGTCAGTACCAGGGGCGGGGCTGTGACCCATTACTATTATACAGTGATGCTGGGGCGGGGCTGTGACCTCATTACTATTATACAGTGATGCCTGGGGCGGGGCTGTGACCCTCATTACTATTATACAGTGATGCCTGGGGCGGGGCTGTGACCTCATTACTATTATACAGTGATGCCTGGGGCGGGGCTGTGACCTCATTACTATTATACAGTGACGTCAGTGCCAGGGGCGGGGCTGTGACCTCATTACCATTATACAGTGATGTCAGTGCCAGGGGCGGGGCTGTGACCTCATGAGTATAGAGGGATGCCAGTGCCAGGGCTGTGACTACCACATTACCATATAGTGATGTCATACTGGGGGCGGGGCTTTGACCTCTCCACACCTATTAGAGATACTACAGGTCAGCTCCTGCCCTGCTGGGAGTTCTCCTAGAAATCCTCGTAGGAACACATTCACTCAACAAGGAGCAAAAAAAGAAACAGAAGCGCGCAGCTATCTATAAGATGATTTACTAAAAACACTATAAAAGACTCACCACACGTTTCAGGGGCGGCCGCCTTCATCAGGCTGTGAGGTCAGAAGAAAATCCATACATTTATATAGGACAGAATACAAAGGTATCCAGAAGACGTGGAGCTGACTCACGTGGACCGAACCAGAAGAAAATACAAAGACATCCAGAAGACGTGGAGCCGACTCACGTGGACCGAACCAGGAGAAAATACAAAGACATCCAGAAGACGTGGAGCTGACTCACGTGGACCGAACCAGAAGAAAATACAAAGACATCCAGAAGACGTGGAGCCGACTCACGTGGACCGAACCAGGAGAAAATACAAAGACATCCAGAAGACGTGAAGCCGACTCACGTGGACCGAACCAGGAGAAAATACAAAGACATCCAGAAGACGTGGAGCTGACTCACGTGGACCGAACCAGAAGAAAATACAAAGACATCCAGAAGACGTGGAGCCGACTCACGTGGACCGAACCAGGAGAGAATACAAAGACATCCAGAAGACGTGGAGCCGACTCACGTGGACCAAACCAGGAGAAAATACAAAGACATCCAGAAGACGTGGAGCCGACTCACGTGGACCGAACCAGGAGAAAATACAAAGACATCCAGAAGACGTGAAGCCGACTCACGTGGACCGAACCAGGAGAAATACAAAGACATCCAGAAGACGTGGAGCCGACTCACGTGGACCAAACCAAGAGAAAAATACAAAGACATCCAGAAGACGTGGAGACGACTCACGTGGACCGAACCAGGAGAAAATACAAAGACATCCAGAAGACGTGGAGCCGACTCACGTGGACCAAACCAAGAGAAAATGCAAAGACATCCAGAAGACGTGGAGACGACTCACGTGGACCGAACCAGGAGAAAATACAAAGACATCCAGAAGACGTGAAGCCGACTCACGTGGACCGAACCAGGAGAAAATACAAAGACATCCAGAAGACGTGGAGCCAACTCACGTGGACCGAACCAGGAGAAAATACAAAGACATCCAGAAGACGTGGAGCCAACTCACGTGCACCGAACCAGAAGAAAATACGAAGACGTGCAGCCGACTCACGTGGACCGAACCAGGAGAAAATACAAAGACATCCAGAAGATGTGGAGCCGACTCGCGTGGACCGAACCAGAAGAATGTACAAAGACATCCAGAAGATGTGGAGCCGACTCACGTGGACCGAGATACTACAGGTCAGCTCCACATCTTCTGGATATCTTTGTATTTTCTCTTGGTTTGGTCCACGTGAGTCGGCTTCACGTCTTCTGGATGTCTTTGTATTTTCTCCTGGTTCGGTCCACGTGAGTCGGCTTCACGTCTTCTGGATGTCTTTGTATTTTCTCCTGGTTCGGTCCACGTGAGTCGTCTCCACGTCTTCTGGATGTCTTTGCATTTTCTCTTGGTTTGGTCCACGTGAGTCGGCTTCACGTCTTCTGGATGTCTTTGTATTTTCTCCTGGTTCGGTCCACGTGAGTCGGCTTCACGTCTTCTGGATGTCTTTGTATTTTCTCCTGGTTCGGTCCACGTGAGTCGGCTGCACGTCTTCGTATTTTCTTCTGGTTCGGTCCACGTGAGTTGGCTCCACGTCTTCTGGATGTCTTTGTATTTTCTCCTGGTTCGGTCCACGTGAGTTGGCTCCACGTCTTCTGGATGTCTTTGTATTTTCTCCTGGTTCGGTCCACGTGAGTTGGCTCCACGTCTTCTGGATGTCTTTGTATTTTCTACTGGTTTGGTCCACGCGAGTCAGCTCCACGTCTTCTGGATGTCTTTGTATTTTCTCCTGGTTCAGTCCACGTGAGTTGGCTCCACGTCTTCTGATGTCTTTGTATTTTCTCCTGGTTCAGTCCACGCGAGTTGGCTCCACGTCTTCTGGATGTCTTTGTATTTTCTACTGGTTTGGTCCACGCGAGTCAGCTCCACGTCTTCTGGATGTCTTTGTATTTTCTCCTGGTTCGGTCCACGTGAGTTGGCTCCACGTCTTCTGGATGTCTTTGTATTTTCTCCTGGTTCGGTCCACGTGAGTTGGCTCCACGTCTTCTGGATGTCTTTGTATTTTCTACTGGTTTGGTCCACGCGAGTCAGCTCCACGTCTTCTGGATGTCTTTGTATTTTCTCCTGGTTCGGTCCACGTGAGTTGGCTCCACGTCTTCTGGATGTCTTTGTATTTTCTACTGGTTTGGTCCACGTGAGTCGGCTCCACGTCTTCTGGATGTCTTTGTATTCTTTCCTATTGAAATGTAAGGATTTTCTTCTGACCTTACAGCCTGATGAAGGCGGTGGGCGCCCCGAAACATGTGGCGGGTCTTTTATAGTGTTTTTTTGTATGTTTTTAAGAAATCATCCTATAGATAGCGGTGCTCTTCTGGTTTTCTGCTCCTTGTTGGGTGATCGTGATCTTGTGTGGATTCTGGACTCCATCTTGAGGATCCCAGCGAACGAGCGCAGCAGCCTGACCGATCCCCTCTGCAGGGGAGACCGCGATCTTTCCTTCTGGCAGGACCTGCAGATCATGTGGTATCTCACCTCCAGTCCTTATCTGGGAACGCCCCCTAACGCTTTTGATTGTCCTTTAAATCCACAAGACCCGTACTCCAGGGAGGATGATGGGGCTGCTCCTCCTGTACCTCCCCTGTGCTGGGGCAATGGCGCACTCCCTCTGCACCTCGCTGAACCGGTTATTCCTGACACGAGGCTGGCAGTGCTTCAATCTATGACAGCAGTCTGACACCAGCCTAGTGGCCCCAAGCTCTCAGGGGCCCACCAGACCCTCAGGTGTGGCCCAGAAGCTCCCAATTCACAGACAGGTGTCACTCAGTACTGGGTGTACAGTGCTGGGCCACCTGCCCCACCCTGGGCTGCTCCCCATCTGGACCCCGGAGGGCCCCAAGGTACCAGGCGTCAGCAGCAGGTCCACGTCATAAACCTTTATTGTAGTCACAGTTGGTGATGGAACAGCGTAGCGCCCCCTGCTGCCTGTACGGATGGGCGGCGGGCACACGCTCAGTCTTCACCCCCTCGCTGTGGGTACAGCGGGCGCGCAGGCGTCACTCACTGACTGGTGACAGCAGAATACAGATTGGAACCTGCCGTGGGGGGGATAACAGAAGACGCCACCCTCCGGGACACTGCACACGTATGACCCCCGAGGACGCCCTCACACATACAGGTCAAAGTCCAGGCGGTGCGAATTGTAGAACTGTCCGCTGGCGCTGTCCACTCGCCGACAGTACACGCCTTCCGAGAAGTATCCGCCGTCCACCCATTCCTGGCACAAAAATCAATCCATGTATGACACACATGAGATACGTGTGAGGGGAGGGGCTTAGGGCGGGGCCTCTTACCTGCATCTGTGCGCTGGTGAACGGGCCGTACAGCTCAGCGCCCTCCTTGTTCTCCCACTTGTATTCCCACAGAACCTCATCCGTCGTCTGCGCCACTAGAGAGACAGCCGAGAGTCAGCGTGTCGGGGGAGGGTGACAGCGCCAGCAGCGCCCACCACATCTCATTACCTTCCTTGGTCGCCAGCTTCTCCTCTTCCACCTCATCTGCGAACATGTCGAGGGCGGGCGCCGGCGGCTCCAGAGCGCGCAGCTTGTACGCCAGCTTCTCATAGGAGTCCTGGTACACATCATACACCCCCAGGGCCACCATCTGATCCGCCATGGAGATGAGTCGCTCCAGGGGCTCCATCGTCTCGTCAGTCTGTGTTCTGTCCTCCGCACTGCGCGGGCTGGGCTCTGCTGCATCTGGCTGCTCCAGGTTTGGTTTCACTCTCTGTGTCCGGACCCTCTTCCGGGATCCGCTCCCTCCCAGGCGCTGGATGCCTCTGGCCACCGTCTCCCCCGGCTGAAGCACCTTCAGGATCTCCTCCAGGATGTTCTTCATCTCCATGGGAGCCCGCCCTTCATCCGAGTCCGACTCCTCATCCGCACCGGGGACCGGAGCTTCCCGCTCCTTAATACGGACCTAAGGGGCAGAGGAACGTCAGCGGATAGCGGCAGAGAGGTGAGAGGTCAAGCGCCAGGTCTCTTACCCAGTCAATGTTCTCCAGCCAGTGGTCTCGGATTTGGGCTTCCTTCCGCAAGAAGTAGTTCCCCTCAGAGTCAAAATGCCCCTCCTCCATCTCTTCCTTCAGGTTGAAGGGCGTGATCTGCACCCCCCCCTCCGACTCCAGGGTGGCGTTCTCCTGCCCTGTGCGACAAAGCCAAGATAAGTCACCTTCAGCCGCGGACATCAGCCCGGAGCTCCGGAGCGCCAGCAGGGGGCGTTCACCTTCCACATCCTCCGGAGCCAGCATGTTATACTTGGAGGATTCTCCCGATTCGTCCTCTCCCTCGTCCTCCTCATCGCTGTCCAGAGAATGCTTCCCCTTAAATCGGCTGCCGGGGCCCCCGACCGTCTCTGGAAACTAACGGGGATAGCAGGAATCAAATATAATGCGCACCTCAGGAAAGAGAGTGTCACGCCCCTGTCACACCCCCAGGGGAACGCCCCCAGGATGCCCCCACACACACATCACACACCCACGATCCCCCCCACACACATCACACACCACGATCCCCCCACCACACACATCGCACACCCATGATCCCCACACACACCCACGATCCTCCCCCACAAACGTCGCACACCCACGATCCCCACACACACACAATCACGTCGTGCACACACGCATGCCCCCCCTCCACACACCTCTCCTCCTCTATAATGGAATGGCCCAGGCATAACCGCACAGTCCCCCTCCCCGGCTATAATGGAATGGTCACACAGGCGCGGACCTCTGGTCTCCTCACCGGTCTCTTTCTTCTCTCCTCCTCTTCTGGCAGATCTTCAAACGTTACTTTCCTCTTCGACATCCTAGGACGAAACCAAATACCAGCAGTATAAGAAGGGTGCGCGGCGGAGCAGGAGGAAGTGCGGGGCTCGTACCGCCACTCACCTGTGTGCTGCGGGGATCTCTCGCACAAATTGTTTTGACTCAGGAAAGTGACGTCAGGCGCACAGGAAGTACGTCAGATCATCTGGTCACAGGACCCAGAGCAGCCCGCGCGCCAGCACCCCCCCCATGACGTCACAGACCCCGCCCACCGCCAGGATACGCCTCGCCTACTTTACTCCAGTTAGGAGGTGGCGTACAGGAGTGGTAGTAGTAGTAGTGTGGAGTACAGGTAGTGAGCAGGTAGTGGTAGTGGTAGTAGTGGAGTAGTAGTAGTAGTGTAGTATAGTAGTGTGGAGTACAGGAGTGTGGTACAGTGTGGTAGTAGTAGTAGTGGAGTACAGAGTGGTAGTAGTAGTAGTGTGGAGTACAGGAGTGGTATGGTGGTGGTAGTAGTGTGGAGTACAGGTAGTGGTAGTAGTTACAGGAGTGTGTAGTAGACAGGAGTGGTAACAATTGTGGTGTAAGGTACTGGTGAGTTATGGGATACTAGTACTGGGTAGGTGTGTGGAGTGGAGTTAGTAGTAGTAGTGTGGAGTACAGGAGTGGTAGTAGTATAGTGTGGAGTACAGGAGTGTACTGGTGTGGTGGTATAGTAGTGTGTGGAGTACAGAGTGGTTAGTGTAGTGGAGTAGGTGGTACTGGTAGTAGAGTAGTGGAGTACAGGAGGGTACTGGTGGTGGTGGATAGTAGTGTGGAGTACAGGAGTGGTAGTAGTAGTGTGGAGTACAGAGACAGAGTGTGGTAGTAGTGTGGAGTACAGGAGAGGTACGGTGGTGGTGTAGTAGTAGTGTGGAGTACAGGTAGTGGTAGTAGTAGTGTGGAGTACAGGAGTGGTGGGTAGTAGTAGTGTGGAGTACAGGATGGTACAGGAGTGGTGGTGGTGATAGTAGTGTGGAGTACAGAGTAGTGGTAGTACGAGTGTAGTGTGGAGTACAGGAGTGTAGTAGTAGTAGTGTGGAGTACAGGTAGTGGTGGTTAGTAGTGTGGAGTACAGAGTGGTACTGGTGGTGGTGAGTAGTAGTAGTGTGGAGTACAGGAGTTGGTAGTAGTAGTGTGGAGTACAGGAGTGGTACTGGTGGTGGTGATAGTAGTGTGGAGTACAGGAGTGGTAGTAGTAGTGTGGAGTACAGGAGTGGTAGTAGTAGTGTGGAGTACAGGAGTGGTGGTAGTAGTAGTGTGGAGTACAGGAGTGCTACTGGTGGTGGTGATAGTAGTGTTGGTAATACAGGAGTGGTAGTAGTAGTGTGGAGTACAGAGTGTAGGAGTGTGGTAGTAGTGGAGTACAGAGTGTAGTAGTATTGTGGAGTACAGGAGTGGTGGTAGTAGTGGTGGAGTACGGAGAGGTACTGGTGGGGTGATAGTAGTGTGGTACAGGAGTGGTACTGGTGGTGGTAGTAGTA
>ONZH01009098.1:0-35790 GCA_900303285.1 Rhinella marina | reverse complement strand
CATACTGACCAGGTGGGATTTGTATATGGTAGACAGTCTTCAGATGGTACTCATCTATCTGATCCATGTGGAGAATTGTTCTGTTCTCAGACTCCTTCTCTACTACTTACAGATGCAGAGAAGGCTTTAGAAAGGGTCCACTGAGGGTACCTGAACTCTGTTCTCATCAAAATTCGGCTTTGAGGGGTATGCCAAGTTGGCTATCATGGCCTTGTATTCTTCACTATTGGCCAGGGCATTTTTCTCTGGATGTCTGTTGAGACCCTTCCCGATTCATAATGGCACCTGTCAGTCACCCACTATCTTTGCATTGTTTATGGTACCCCTGGTGGTGTCCATCCAACAGGTTTGTGGGTAACAAGCAACACAAAATCAGCTTGTACACCGTCATTCTTGCTCTTACAGTCCCGAACTTCTCCTTTCCTGTGGCGACGACTTCTTTTACAAAATTTGGGCAGGTTTCCTATTACAAAATAAATTAAGGTAAATCTTGTATTTTGAGTGTGGGAATACCTACTGAACTTAGGGTCTGACTTTCAGCCCAATATCCTTTCTTAATAGAGTGTTACTCCTGTGAAGTACTTGGGTATTAATCTCACTTCCTCTGTGGGCTCTCTGTGGTATTAGACAGCCCGATTTAACAGGCGGTTGTCAGGAAGAAAGTGTTCCTTCCCAGCAATCATTTGCTCCCTAGCGGAGGAGACCATTACAATTACATGCAGCGATCTTCTCCTAAGTATAGGGAGGAGCGATTGTTATGTCATCGCTCTTCCCTATACTAAATCATTGTTTGCAGACAGCAGATCATGATTACACACCACAATCTGCCGCCTGCAATGATTTTTTTTAATCTGTCAAAAGATTTGGATTGCTCGATGAATGAATGCTTGCTCGTTCATTTGGCAATTGGTGGCACTATTACACCGCCACTATAAACGCTTGTTAGCCATCATCTGCTGAAAAATTGGCAGGTTTAATATGCCCTTAACTGTAAGAAATTTGTTTGGCAAAACAGGAAACCTCAGGTTAACATCCCCATATTGGTACAGTCCTGGGAACCGAAAGTTATGGGTGTACCGGATGTTAAAATGTCCCATCAGGCAGCTATTTCTTGCTCAGATGGAAGACTGGTGGCAACCCTACGGTGACAAAAAATGGGTGGAAATAGAGAAATGGCAAGCTTCTTCCCTATTACCTTCCCTTATGTCCACACCTGATAATTCAGTTTTGGGTTTCTCCCAGGAACTCTTGCACAATCACCGTAAGCAAGCAACCCCCTCTTCATATCACAAAACTCCCTTTGACATATTAGTCATATTCATCCGCAAACCTTGATTTAGGTGACTGGTGCCAGTGTGGAATTGAATAAATTAGAGATGTTTTTCGTGGTAGATTTCTAGCTTCCTTTGACTACCTGCGTGCCTGATTTTTACTCCTTAATCAAGACTTTTACAAATATCTGAGGGTCAGGCACATACATAGTGTGCTGCCTTGCAACAGATGCTTTGTTCTTCTCCTCCCAGACGGGGGAAATCAGGGGCATTTCCTTGTTTTATGATATAACTTGCTCTTTGTCACCATTTTAGAAGTCCATTCACATTGAAAAATTATCCTGCACCAGGAGAAGAGATAGCGTGAAGCAGGGGGGGGGTCGTCCTCGTAGAGCCCAGTCATCATTACTCCTTGGACCTTATATGGTGTATCCTTATCATATTTACTCTAACTTATACCTGTGCAGCTATAAAATATTCTACAGTTTTTAAACCAGCACCTGATCTGAATACTTTTGTAATTGCATGTAATTAAAAATTTTGTATAGCTAATGAGTTATTCAATAAAATGTATATGTACAGTACAACTTAATTTCTTATTTCTTTGACCTATTCATTGAGCAGGCCGCACATGCTCAGTTTCAACTTTTAACTGCCTCCTGAGCTGTGATAGGCAGAGCTGAGATACGCCCCCTTAGCTGCAGCAGAAAAGACACTCCCCTTGATATAAATCTAGTAGAGCAATGAATGTGGAGATCTCTGGATCCATGTGAGGTACAGGGCTGGTTCTAGCTTTGTTAAAAAGAGATTGTCATGTCCTATATGATGTCTGATTTTAATTTTTTACATTATTCGTCGGATAACCCCTTTAAGTTCTACTAAACTTCCTATTTCTAAGTGGAAAGAAGCCATCACTTAGCCTAAATAATCCACTTAGGGCGTAGCAAAGGTACTTGACTGCTACCATACAAAGATAGGTGCCTATCTATTCAGATGGATTTTGGAGGAATTACGAGGGGAAAGGCTATATTTTTTACATGAGGTGGTCATGCCCCCAACATAGAATAATTTGGAATAGAGGTTTTCGGCACGCCTCCCACTTTTACATTCAGTCCTACAGCCTGACCCTGCTCTTGCTTGAATATGGGACACATATGGTTTTCGTACAAGATTCTACTTTTCCATATACTTGCTCCCACCAGATTAGTTATCTACAGGCACTGGAAGTCCACGCAGGACCTTACATTGAGGGAATTCTTGGAAGTTTTGCACCATAACTTTAGCGTGGAACGTCTATTTGCTCTGAGATCCTCTTAAAATAGAAAGTTCACATTCCACTTGTCTCCTTATAAGTACCAGAAATACTATTAATACAGTGTTACTCTCCTCTTACATTTCATTGGTAATTTAAGATTTTTGGTAGTTTACTGTATGCAACAATCAGCATGCCGCGCTTGGTCAGTATTCTTATGCCTAGGCCATACCCTGGTTTATTTTGTATTTGGATAATGCATCTTCGGGCACTTTGCCCACTAGTTAATTATCTTTATTGATGACTCCATTTACTGTATTGATCTGTTATTGTATTTGGGTCCTTTTTTTGAACACTGCAAAAATCATTAAAACTAAAAATTAATTTCAGTAGAACTGGGTGGGCTTTTGCAGTCAAAAAATCTTCACACCGTGGTCACGTGCACACAAGAAACCAGGCCTAAGTATTGAGAATTCAGACTGCAGCATTTCTTTGGTCTAAGAAATCAACTTCAAAATCATCCATGTTGAAGCACAGCCTTGGATTTTAAGAGGTTTTCTTGGGATTTTTATATTGATGGCCTCTCCTTAGGATAGTTCATCAATATCAGATCGGCAGAGGTGCAACTCCCAGTACCCTGCTGGTCAAGTGTTCTGCAGTAATTGTGGAACTACGACGCTCCGTCCACTATGTAGTGGACAGAACTGGTTAGTGCGGCCCCAGTTCCCACTGAAATGAAAGGGATCAGCTTTGCAATAACAAGCTCCATGCACTACACACTGGATGGAGCGATGTAGTTCTGGCAACAGATCCACTGGTGGACGTGCATAGAGTCTGACCCTCACCAAATCTCATGCCCACGACCCAGAGAACCCCTTTAACTCACAAACACTTACTACACTGTACTTTGATTTAATAATATATTTCAAGTATTTTCAATGTATTAAAGGCAGGTGCCAAAAAAAAAAAAACACTAAACAGTTTCTGAAATATACAATGGGAGTTTGCAAATTACAAAAGTTAAGAAGCAAAAGTAAACCGATACGCAGCCCCATGCTTCAGGCTATTTGAAAAAACGTACAGGAAGTAGGGCTGCAGCTATCGACTATTTTTGTAATCAAGTATTCTATTGATTAATCAAGTACTCTAATAACAAAAAACTAATTAAAAGAACATATTTCTTCATAAAATCTCATCAGCCCCCCCCCCCCCATGCCATCAGGTTCCCCCATGCCATCAGCTCCCCCCCAGTGTCACCAGCTGTCCCCCAGTGCCACCATCCCCCCCCCCCAGCCATGTGAAATAAACCAGTGAAATAAAATACTTACCTCTCCTGTAGATCACAGATCCTTCATCTTCTTCTCCGCGCGCTGCACTGTCGTCCTGATGTCACACAGCATCAGGTCATAATGCACATAAGCGCACACCATGTCCTGACGATGTGTCAGGAGGAAAGTGTGGTGCGGCGGGGTGACCACGGAGCGGTGAGTAATAGCAAGCGCTTCACTCCCGCTCCGTGGTCACATGACACAAACGAATCCTCCATTCAAAAAATTTTCAGCGAGTATTTTTTTGTGTCCGAATTACTCGATTCAGTCTAGTAATCGTTTCAGCCCCTAACAGGGAGTGAGGACAGCTTTAGGATAGGTTTTAGGAATAGGTTAACAGGCGTCAATTTTGCTGGCAGAAAGTTCTGTGACTGGAACATAAGTTCCATTCTTCTGGCATAGGGTTTGTTCCTGCAAGCAGGTGCATCGATTCTGCCAGCCCCATTCAGATGTTCGAGTTGAATTTTTAAAAAATTTCTGCAAACAAATCTGCCATGTGTAAATATACGCTTACGAGGTAGTTTTTACTTTTGTAAGGGAATTGACTATTTTAGAGTCTATTCACCTATTTCACTGTTCAATTAGACCTTTATGCAACCTTTTGTGTCCTACTAGGGCATGTCAAGCTGATCCTCATTGAACTCCTGTATTGAAGGTTGTCTGTTTTTTGTTTTTTTATATGGGTGACCTATCTTCAGGATAAATCATCAATATCAAAATAGCTGTTTAAAGAGAAAGCATCACTTGTGTGAGAACTGCCTTCTCTTTACTTTTCCCTGTTCGCTGTTGCAACTGCAGTGGTGAGAAGGCGCGATTACAACTACGTCGTCCCATTCTCTTCAATGGGAATTCCTTCCTATTCAAACAGCTAATCGGCGGGGGGCTGATATTGATGATCTGATAATGATGATCTATCCTGACAATATTTTAAAAAAAAGCAGAGAACCCCTTTAACTAGAGATGAGAGCCATGTCAAGGGGATTGGTGCCTGCTGTTTTCCCGCCAAAACATCAATCTGCAATCAGTTGTTTTGAAGAGAACACATTCTTAAAAAGGGGATACAAACGCATCAGCCTTTAAATATGAAATATTAAAGGGATTTCTATAGGACATAAAGATTATAATCTAAATTCCTTGGCAATAAAGAGAAATGCATAAAATTTGAGAGGTCACCCATAAGTCATTTCAGAAGGAAATCTAAGTAGATACCACTTTCTCATGAGTATCTTCACCAACTTCAGAGCTCACAGCAATTAGTACTTCCGCTGCAGGCAAGTCAGTGTTTCTTCATTTACCCCGTACAGTGAAGTGGGAGTTTTATTACAGTCCGGCATTATTGTACTAGTTTTATCATACCTTATTCTTGGTTATATACACTGGCAATAAAGTCAGGTTGTCACATAACATTTGAAGGGACACCTGAGAAATGTACAGCACCGTTCCCAGAATCTTACATGTATATTCTTATTTTGGAAAAATAACTCCCAGGGACATCCAGAATTTGACTCCACATTGATACTTCAATGTTTAGATTACTTCTTCCAGACTTGTTTGCTTGTCCCTCACATCTGCATGTGTCTAGTGTCACCTTTCTCATGCCAGGCAGATATTTTGGTTATTTTTTGACACCCATTTTAATGTTGACGGTCCATTCATAAATTTTCCTGCAGCTTTAGTGAGAGAATCCAGTAGTTGAAAATAATGGTATTTTGATGTCGTATTCCATGTCGTACCAGTAATTCACTGTGCAAAGAAAAGACAACCATTTAGTAACCTCTAGGGGTAAGTCCACACCATGCAAAAACTTGTGCACCAAGCCTGTCGCATGTGAACGTACCCTTAGGCCTCTTTCAGATGAGCGTGTCCTGTGCGGAAATCACACTCCGTCTGTGATAGTGTCATTCCCCATTATGCTCGTTTCGCAGGAGGGCACAGCATTATACTGATATATAATGCTGTGTGTCTCTGCGCGACCTTACTTCTATAGAATTATACTGACAGCATTATGTCAGTATAGTTCAGTAGATACAGGTCATGCACAGACACACAGCATTATACGTAAATAAGTATAATGCTGTGCACTCCTGCAAAACAAGCAGTGTCAATAACAGGGAATCACACTAACACACGGAGTGTGATTTCCGCACAAGATACGCTCGTCTGCCTTAACATGCTCCTCTGCGGCTGCCAAAAAGCTTTGTAACCCGCCACATGATTATGGATGGAACAGCAAGATAACATTACAAGGCAGTTAAACCCAAAGCAGTAGTGTTAGTGCTCTATAGGTCTGTGTATTCTTTTCACTTGTGAATTGTTGTTTAGGAACATACAATATCTCACCTGCTATACAACCATGGGACTGGCGGACATGATGAAACCAAAGAGATGGGAGATAAAGCATTTCCCCAGCCTTCACAGTCACATGAAGAGGCCTTGTTTCACCGTATGATGGATACTGACTTAAATCTGGCTCCAGCGGGTCAACAGGAATCCAAGGCACCTAAAGAACAGCAAGACCCAGACAGCTGTCAACTAGGGTTGCACCAGGTATCGAACTTTCAATCCCCAATCAATACTTTTGCACTCAGATCGATACGATACTGGGATTTGCTGTTTTCCGATACTGTATCTTTTAGAAAACATGGCGTACCGCCCTCGGCTAGGGTGGCTAATGGTTATTAAATAAAAAGTTAAAAAAAAAAAACACCAAAATATATTAAAAAGTTCAAAATCACCCCCTTTCCTAATTTTACATATAAAAATATATAAATAATAAAAAAGTGAACATATTAGGCATCGCCGCATCCCAAAAAGTCAGAACTATTAAAATATCTCCTATGCGGTGAGTGGAGTAACAGAGGAAAAAAACAAACAAACAAATAAAACCAAACACACGATTCGCCTGTCAACCAGTCATTCAAGAACCCACAGTCAATACAGTGGAGCAGATTTACTACTAACCTTATAGATGGCAAAAACAGACAGAAACTTAAGTCATCAGTATCTGATCTGTGGGGGTCCAACACCCAGGATGTCCACGATCAGCCCCACAGGCTTCTTAAAGTTTACCAAGCAGAGACCCGTACGTTGTATAGCTGCTGTGCTTGGTATCACAGCTCAGCCCTATTCTCTTAAATGGGACTGAGCTGCGCCTAGCTCATGTGACTGATATATGAGATATCACTGGCCTAGGGTAAGCTGCGAGAAAGCCTCCTCCTCCTCCTGTATGATACAACGGCACCCGCTGCGTATGGGAGGGCTCAGTGCAGGAGACCGCACCATACATTACCTCAACCACTGTGACGTACCGGTACGTCGCAGGGGTTAAAGGGGCTGGCCACTTTCTGGTTACTGTTGAACAATGTGTTTGTCAGATGACTATATGGCACTAACTAATTTGTTGATATTTGAGGATTAAACGACTAGTCCCACATCCTTCTGGAGATGCACATATCAGCTCTGTGACTTACCTTGTCTGTAGACTCCTCGTCTATAACCTCAAACGTCCCGTCTTCATTAACTTTATATGTGGCCGGCTGGAACATTTCTAAAAAAAAAAAAAAAAAAAATTCTAAGCATCCCTGTCACATTCTTTATAAGAAAAGGAAAATAAGGTCATACAAGATGTTCTACATATAACACGAAACATTTTTAGTACTGAGCCACACCACTCCATCAATGCAAACACAAAAAGACCACTGAATATGGGCTCTGTGGTACCAATAGGATAACACGGGCAACAATATCACAGTGATGCAATGACAAACTTCTCACTGCATTGTGGAGAAGACAACAATGGTAGGATATGCAGTTTTGGCAGAAGCACTAAAACTGCCAACATAATGCTTCCACAATGAGAATTTCAACGTTTCCCATGTAACCACCTTAGGATCATATAAAAAAAATAAAATAACAATAGACCTTTTGCTTACCGCCACGGTAAGCTCATATCCGTAACCTGATGTATAAAAGCGATAAAAGCAGCTGTTAGATAGAATTGTGTTTAGATTGGACATACCATAAGGTATAAAGGGGCGGTCACTTGGCGGGTGAAGAATAAAGTGCTTCTCTCCTGAAATGACGCAGTATAGGTTCTCATAGTGATCTTTGTGCACTGGAAGAGATTGACATCATCTCAGCCAAATATTCTCTCAGCTAAATTATGTCAAAATATAAAAAGAACACGGATGAGTAGATTTTTTTTTTTGTTTGTGCAAACGGTCTGGTAGGCTACGACCACCCACAGCAGTGAACGGGTGCAAGATTAACCAAAAGGGAGAACACACCTGAGTGACTCGAGGCTGCTGCACACTAGTTCTTATGGAGAGCATGCCTGTGGCAGGGCTCCATAGGAACATAGTGTAACCCTCATTGACTCCAATGCTAATGCATTGGAGTCTATGAGAGACGCAATCTACTGATTGCTTGTTATAGTTCCCTATAGGAAATATTAAAAAGTACTAAAAGAAAGTTTTAAAAAATATTTAATAAATATATAAAAATTCAAATCACCCCAGTTCCCTAAAATTAAAAATACCTAAACAATTTAAAAAATAAACATCATAGGCATCGACGTATGACATAACATTTATCCCATACGGCGAAGCAAAAAAAAAAAAAAAAGTCAAAATGGCCTATTCGCTGTTTTTTGGTTGTTTCACCTCCCACAAAAAAAATTGAATAAGAAGTGATCAAAAAGTCACCCCAAAATCAATTAAAAGTACAGATCCCCCGCCAAAAATGAGCCCTACGTAAAAACGTTATGGGGGTCAAAATATGGCAATGGAAAGAAAAAATTTATTTTTTTTCCAAAGTTTTTTTTTCAGTATTAAAACGCAAACGAAACAAACATAAAACATAAAAACATGTACATATGTCATATAGTTGTAATCGTACTGACCCAGAGAATTAAAGTAACAAGTCACTTTTACCGCATAGTGAATGCCGTAGTAACAAACCCATAAAACGATGGTGGAATTATGTTTTTTTTAAAATAATTCCACCTTATTTGGAATTTTTTCCCCGCTTTCCACTACATTCTAGGCAACCTTAAATGGTGTCATTAGAAAGTACAACTTGTCCCGCAAAAAATAAGGTCTCATACAGCTATGTCAATGGAAAAAAAAAAAATTTACCGTATGGCTTTGGGAAGGCTGGGAGTAAAAACCAAAATGAAAAAAATAAAATAAAAATCACCTGGTCCTGAAAGGGTTAACACATAGGAGAAGATTTATCAAGACAGGCGCTTTCTGCTCGCACTGTCGGAGGCCTCATTATATATTAGGCCGCATCCTCTGGCAGTCTGTGCGCCTAACTAGAAATCTAACGACAGCCGAGAGCTACTGTACATTTCTGGCCTCGTTTGCATCAGAAAAATGGCATAAATGAAGATAAATTTGTCTCCGCGGTTGGCCACGTCCCTTTCCCGGCCCTTGTGACGCCCCCTTTTTAAAAAGTGGCGAGGGTGGAGTAAAAAAAAAAAAAAAAAAGTCGCATTTAAAAGGTCGCAAACACACAGCTTGGGACTTTTTAAAGCCACTTTTCTGGCGCAAGGGAATTGATAAGTCTCCCCCATGTGTCCACTGAACCCCTGTAACAGCACTAACGTGTGTATACTCACAGGAGGTTATTGCTGCAGATTCTCCCAGCCAGAAATTCACAGCATCAGGACGCTTCCCTGTTCCAATAAAAAAAAAACAGCTTTCTTCATTTAGCATTCAAAATTATTAGAAGGGAAAAAAAAAAAAAAAAAAAAAAAAAACACAAATAATTTTCAATCAAAATTAATTTTAATTTGGACAGAAAAGAAGGTTTTCCTAGTAACCACACGAGGACAGAGCTGTTCCTCCTACAATGGATGTCATTACCAGGGTTTCTGTAGATTACTGCCGCTCTGAAGGCCCCATATTTTTGTGTGTCCAGCTGACAGTCTAAGGCAGGGATCAGCATCCTCCGGCACTTCAGCTGTTCTGAAACTACAACTCCCAGAATCCTCCTTTCACTTCTATGGGAGTTACAAGAACAGCTGAGTAAGTGTGCATGCTGGGAGTTGTAGTTTCACAGCAGCTGGAGTGCCGGAGGTTGCTGATCCCGGGTCTAAGGCTTCATTCACATTGTTTGCAGACAGCACACGGACCCATTTATTTATATGGGGCCGCGCCACACATCAGGTATTTTCTGTGGATTCGTGTGGGCCGTTCTGCAATTACAGAACACCGGCGTATATCATAATAGTCCTTTCTACCTGACAGGAGTGAAAAAACACGGCATGCCGCACAGAAGGTGTCTGTATTTTGTGGATCCATTGTTTGTGAACCGAAATGCAGATAACAGGGGCATCGGAGAACTACGTAGGCTTGTCTGGTGTAGCGGCTAGCAACAGCACCATTACTCCACCATTGTAGGGAGTAATGCTGAAGCCTGGTGAATGCCAGTATTGACGAACGCTGGAGATGAATAGGCTTGTCAGATAAGAGGCCGGTAAAACCGCAAGTACTCCTGCCTGTTGAAGGGGGACTGTGATGGCCCAATAATTGGCTAGTTACCCACAGCTTCAAGCGATGGCACCAATACTGAAGGGGGCTGCGGTGGTGCGTTGGTACCTATATCGCATATAGTGACGGTGCAATAAATCCACCAGGTGCACGCAAGAGAGGCCGACTACAATTCACAATAGCTATGGACAAGGCCTTGGACTGAACGCATAAGTCAAACATAGCAGTGGAGGATAGGTCGCCAGCGTACCCGCGGGCACTGCTTGACCACGAACAGCAATGTTAGATGCCGGAGAGAGGCATTGAGGCCTCAAAGAGTTCTCAGGGGCTCCGATGCTTATACTGCTTTGGAGCCAGTATAGCCCGACGTAAGGGAGAAGGGCAAGAAGGCAACTGGAACGTGGTCCTCTGAATAGATATGGGGCCCAGAGGGTCTGCAAAAACTGGTCTGGACGGTCTAAATTAAGAATCCTGGCTCGTGTTCCCCAGAGGTAAATAGTGGGTGCAGGGAGGGAAAAGCCCACTCCATAAGTGGGTGTGGGAAATAATGAGAAATGTAAAGGAATGGCTTGTACTTCTCCTTCCTGCTCGATCCGCTTCTGGCTCAAAAAACTGCATCAAAACCTGCCCCAAAAACTTTTACAAAAAACGGTGTGTGACACCACCCTAACTCCTACCTAGAATAGAAATAAAAAGGAGGTCAACGACAAATATGGTGATGGGAAGGGTAAGGTGGGGAACGAAGGGGTGGGGGTTAGGGTAGAAGGGATAGGAATAATAGTCCCGGAGCAATGGTGATGACCAGATGAGAAAAGGGGAGAGGCAGCTGCCCACTAAAAAGGAGAAGAACTCAGAATCACTAAGAGTGTACCGCAAAATGTAAGCAAAGACTGAGTTTGTGGGGCGCCAGACAGTTTAGATGGAACAGAGGCACAAAACTGAGTACCAGCAGATATCTCTGAAAGGGATAATTTGAATTCGAATCCCTGTGATCGTGAGTGATAAATGAGAAGATAATGTGGTCAGAGATATGGAATTGTGGTAATTTCAAACACAGGATGTCAATATATAAAAATGATGAACTAGAATAACATACAATAAAATTCACAGGAGGTGAAGGTCAGATGGAGGCTGAAAACTTACTTCACCAGGGAGGAGGGTAGACGGGATAGGCTCAAGACACCCATTACCCTTTCCTCCCCCGCCGAGGTCACCTGTAGAATAGTAAACTCGCCCCGTCTGTGATAATGGATGTACTGGAGGATTCTTAGGAAGCAAGTATTTTTACTTCACAAAAGCTCTACGCGTTTCGGGGATTTAGTAAGTATCCCCTTCATCAGGAGCAGACATTATCTTTTCATTTATCACTCACAAATTCAAATTATCCCCTTCAGAGATATCTGCTGGTACTCAGTTTTGTGCCTCTGTTCCACCTAAACTGTCTGCCGCCCCACAAACTCAGTCTTTGCTAACTCATACCAAGGCAGGGCTTCACAACAGTGGGGGGGCACTGGTTTATAGGATGTAGGGCATTAAGACCATAGTGAAACACTTTTGTCTACATTTCTTAACACAACTGACCAGACCTGACCAAAAAAAACAGCATTTTACCTAGTGCTTCACTCATCCATGGAATGTGACTCTCCACGTCTCCCATTAGTTCAGCAAACTCTTCTGTAAGGTTTGAGCACTGTTTCTGGATGTAGAAGACTCCAGGAGAATGTGTTCTTTGTTCTATAATATCCAGGAAATCTGCAAATTTCATTGTTCTTTCCTCTGGCATCACAAACCTGTTGTCGTAAACGGCGTCTGCATAGCCATTGGGGGTGACAGCGACACTTACAGCCTTGGATCCAACACATTTCCTTTATGTAAAAAACAAAAAGCCAAGGAAATAAGTCAGTATGGATCTTTACTAATCATTCAGTTCATTTCTACTCCGTGCAGTGAAGTAACCTACAGGTTTCTACTGAGCAGACTTCGGCCATATGCATTACTGGTCTATGCTACATCAGCTTGCTTATGGTTTCCACAGTCATTAGTATCTTACAAGACATTTCTATATTTCGCAGTGTAGAACAAATATGTTAACAGATCTGTTAGGCCTCTTTCAGACGAGTGAGTGTCACCCTTCAGACTCACAGCGCAGCTCCCATAGCATTATATTGATTTATGACACTATGTAACCCTTACAGCATTATCCAATACATTCCAGAACTGTAAGGATTACATACCATCATAAATCAATATAACGCTATGTGACCCCATCAGTGCTGGGAAGTCAGGATCGGAGCTGCGCTGCGAGTCTGGAGCGTGACACTCGCTCGTCTGAAACTAGCCTTAAAGGGAATCTGTCACCTAACTGAGGGAAGCAACAAAACTAGTGACCAAGACCCCAATTCAAACGCAGGGTCAATTACGTTTTATTTTTAAAGAGGCTCTGTCACCTGGATCAACCCTACACTACCTGGCATATAGCCTGGAAGGGATGATGCAGCTGAGTAAAACGATACCTTTCTTATGTCCGTCGGTACACGTCACTGCACCCAGAAGTGGTGGCATGGAAAGCTCTGATGTAGCCTGCACCTCCACTTCTGGGTGCAGTGATGCGACGATGCGTGTGCCCTGTACATCTTCACACGTCAGGATGGAGATGTGTGCACACATCACTCTACAAAGGGAGTGCGGAGGCGCGGGATATATCGCTAGACCAGAGAGGTCTAGTGCTGTCAATCTAATGGAAAGGGGGATGTGATTAAAGGCAGAGGGGCGTCATAGTCGACACCAGGGGATGTCGCTGGAGCAGTGCTCGAACCGCATAAGCCCACCTCCTGGTGCTTGAATGGCTCATTTGCATAATTTTAAAGGTTCAGATTTCTCTGGAACCGTAGTACCGATGGACAACACCAGTATCATTTTACTCAGCTGGATCAACCCTACAAGCTATATGCCTGGTACGATAGGGTTGATCCAGGGGACAGAGCCTCTAAGTGTTTAAAGGGGTTGTCTCATCTTGCCTAATGGGGGCATATCGCTAGGATATGCCCCCATTGTCTTATAGGTGCGGGTCCCACCGCTGGGACCCGCACCTATATCGCGAACGGGGCCCCGAAAGCGAACGGGGGCGCACTGCGCATGCGCAGCCGCCTCCATTCATTTTCAATGTGGCCGGCGAAGATAGCCGAGCGCTGGCTCGGCTATTTCCGTCGGCTCCATAGAAATGAATAGGAGCGGTGGCCGCGCAAGCGCGGTGCGCTCCCATTCATTTCTATGGGGAGCCGGCTTGGTGGTGGCCGGACCGGAGTCCTCCAGCCACCACCCTTGCGGGGCCCCGTTCTCGATATAGGTGCGGGTCCCAACGGTGGGACCCGCACCTATAAGACAATGGGGGCATATCCTAGCGATATGCCCCCATTAGGCAAGATGAGACAACCCCTTTAAAGTTGTATTCTGACTAAAGAAATCTACAAAAACGTAAATGATGACTGCAAGCACTGACCAAAATCAGGACGTTTCTGCTTAACAGCAGTGGTCATAATCAGGGCCTTGCACCAGTGTCACTGCACCGTGGTGGAGCGGCATCAACGGTTCTTCTGGTACCAGCGGCCAGGGTGATGAAGATGTTGGGCCGTGACTGCATAGTGGAACCAGAGGAAGGTCCAGCAGGTGATATAATATAATATAATACCACTACACAAAAAAACTAGAACTATCACCTATACCTGAAATATATTAGAACTACAGCTCCCGTACCGGAGATAATCGAATGTCCACTTGTGCAGTGCCGGCCAGTTGTTAAAGGCATTGCGTATAATACACGGCCGGTTCGGACACAGCCATTCCCTATGAAACTGCAGAGGAGATGGCGGCTCTTCCAGATATGGGACACAGTCAGTTCCATGAAGATCTGAAGAGAGAAGAACACATTCGTCATTTCATCTATTTCCTCAAAGGAAAATTACACAAAAGGTTTCCGATTACTGTCATTGAGCAGTATTCATTATATATAAAACATAAGGCCAGACCTGAAGCAGCTGAGAGTTTGCTACAATTGCACTCAGTCTGGTAAATCTTCTGTGAGCTACAGCCTGGACTGTGGATGGAGGCAGCACCATGAGAAGCTGGTCTGAGCTCTCCCATCATTGTAGTATATGGAAGTTACAGAAACGAGTATGCTTGCTTCCACAGAGTATACATATAACAGAAATGCACATAGTGGGGAGGCCAGATAGCTTCTATAGCTAAACAGGAGTACCACGCTCTAATTCTCCCAATATACCTATCTTTCAGACATTTCTGGCATACCTTATGTATAAGCCAATGAAGGGGTTGACTCATCTCTCCATTAGGGTGCATTCACACGACCGTAGTTTTGGGTCCGCATCCAATTTTGCGGAACGGGTGCGGACCCATTCATTTCAATGGAGCCGCAAAAGATGTGGACGGCACACAATGTGCTGTCCGCATCCATAGGTCCGATCCGCGGCCCCGCAAAAAAGATAGAGCATGTCCTATTCTTGTCCGCAATCGCGGACAAGAATAGGCAGTTCTATCATAGGGCCGGCTACATTCACACAGCCGGTATCCGTGTTTTGCGGATCCGCAATTTGCGGACCGCAAAACACATACGGTTCGTGTGAATGTAGCCTTAATGTCAGATAGGTGCAGGTCCCAGGAGGAGGGACCCGCACCGATGTCCACAATGAGCACCATGCAAGCGCGTCCACCCTCCATTTACTGCTATGGGAATTCTGAAAATATATGATCACTGGCTTACAAGCAAGAAGAAGTGGTGAACATCACAGTGGCGCTGCCTTGTGAAAACAGACTCCAAAGGTAGGCCGGAATGGTTTATTAGTAACACCGCAGCGTGTTTTGGGGTCAGAATGACTCCTTAGTCTGGCAAGTTACAACATGAATCACT
This sequence comes from Rhinella marina, assembly GCA_900303285.1. Classification (NCBI taxonomy): domain Eukaryota; kingdom Metazoa; phylum Chordata; class Amphibia; order Anura; family Bufonidae; genus Rhinella; species Rhinella marina. Next base: position 20,521 of record ONZH01009098.1, on the reverse strand, counting down.
GGTTTGGCTATTTCTGGCAGCTCCAGAGGTGAATGGAGAGAAGGCAATGAATGCGCAGTGTGCTCTCCATTCACTGCTATGGGAATACAAAAAATATCCATGCGCACTCAGCTATTTTTGGAAATCCCATAGCAGTGAACGGAAAGCACGCTGTGCACTCTGCTTCACTTTGGGACTAATCACAAGTTCACTGAGGATTACTAACTCCTGGCACAGCACATCGGTACTCTGTACCCATATACTATGCCAGGATTAGCAGACCGGCTCCTGCTTCTGCCTGCTCTGCTAAGCTAAGAGAACTGCATGTTGGCTCTTAATATAGCGGAGCAGGCAGAAGCAGGAGCCGGTCCGCTCAGCTAATCTTGGCATAGAACATGTTTACAGGGTACCTATGTGCTATTCCAGGAGTTAGTCATCCTCCGGAGGGCACGGGCAGGAGCAGCAATATGCACTCCTGCCTGTACTCCCTGCGCTACTGCGGCCCCAATGATAAAATGTGTACGCCGTACGCTGCTGAGCTGTCAGCGATATAGGGAGAACTGAGTTTTAAGCACACATGGAATGGTGCGCTTTAGGCTACATTCACACAACCGTGGTGTTTTGCTGATCCGCAAATTGCGGATTTGCAAAAAGAAAAAAAAAAAGGAGGATGACGTTCGTATGGAATCCGTTTTTTTTTTTTGAGGATCCACTGTAACAATGCCTATCTTTGTCTGCAAAACGGACATGTTGTATTTTTTTTGCGGGGCTACAGAACCAGCATACAGATGCGGATAGCACACAGTGTGCTGTCAGCATTTTTTGCTGACCCATTAAAATGAATGGGTCCGCATCCTGTCAGCAAAATATGCGGATCAGAGGCCGCAAAAACAAGTGTCATGTGAATGTAGCCTTATATAGGGAAAAGTATAATTAAAATAGAAAATTCATTAATACAGTATGTTATAAATAGTTTTATTAGGGACAACATATTAAAAGTTCATATAAAGGTTTAGTTACTCCAAGTCCAAAAAGTGCTTGCAAAAAAAAATGAACTGCTTCATATTACACAGCCGTGGAATTAATCATATTTAGGTGCTGTGCCGTCAACTACAGCTGCAGTATCTGCAGTGCTCAGCCCATTCTTCACAGGTGGTCCAAATGGTCAGACCACTATCAATAGGTGAGTGACAGCATATATTAGGGATACGCAGTCACTTGGATAGGTGACCTAAAATAGGTCACCAATATCAGACTGGTGGGGGTCCGGCTCCTAGTCTCCCCCGCCTTTTAGCTGTTTGACAAGCTTACCAAGCACAGTGTCGTACATTGTATAGTGGTTCGAGTTTGATATTGAAGGTCATTCCCATTCACTTGAGCCACACAAAGGCTGTGTGACCAATGGACATGATGTCACTGGCCTAGGAAGAGGCCTTGGTGCTCCTCTTAAAGGGGTTCTTCAGTAATAGTAATATTTTTATGAGGAGCTTGCAGCCTGCCTCCATAAACAGAAGATTCATGCTTACCTGATCTCCACCGCTCCTGTCTTTTGCAATGCCTCCACGGATTTCTTGTTCTGGTCCTCGGCTTGTTTTCTTCTGGCGCCGCATTGGGAAGGTCACCTGCCATGCTGAAGCCAATGAATAACTAGAGGCAGCACGTCACCGCAGAAGCCAGTCATTGGCTGCAGCAAAGCATGTGACCATCCCAATGCAGCACCAGAAGAAAACATGGACGCAGTGGAGGCATTACAGAAAACTTGAGAGCCAGGGAGCAGGTAAGGCTACTTTCACATCTGCGCTTTCCCTTTCTGTTATTGAGATCCGCTGCAAGCAGCGTATTTCTGTCCATGATGTGGTGCGGAGCAAGACGGATCCGTCCTGACACACAATGTAAGTCAACGGGGACGGATCAGTTTTCTCAGACACAACAGAAAACGGATCCATCCCCCATTGACTTACATTGGTGTTCATGACGGATCCGTCTTGGCTATAATATAGATAATATCATAACGGATGCAGATGGTTGTATTATCAGTAACATAAGCATTTTTGATGGATCCATCAAAAATGCTGGTGTGAAACCTTCTATTTCTGGAGGCAGAAGAAAAAAAAAAGAAAAAAAAAGGAGTGCCAAACCACCAGCTGATATTGATGATCTATCCTTGTGAGGATGTCATCAATACTTTAATTTACTCCCTGAAAACACCTTTCCAACCACTAGGGGGCGCATACTTATCTATACAGAATAGGAGAAATAGAAAATCATATGCAGTCAGCGCCCCCTAGTGGCGGCCGAAGTCTTTGCTTGAGATTAGACATACATATAACTCATCTGGCAGGGTCCTATTCACTGCCAATGTCCCGCGATATTAACCGCTCCTAGTACCTACGGCATGCAGCGTACACACAGAAAACAGCGGGTCACTCACCGCGAACCTCCTCGGAGAAGTCCCGCAGACAACTCCGTACTGTGGCCCCGGCAGGCGCAGCCATTATCTTCCCGGTACATGGGGCTGCCAAAGTCACGTGACGTGTCAGCGAGATCCCGAGCTCACATGTGCTGTATTATACTACAGCGCCACCTACCGAGCTAAAGACATAAGCTCACGGACGTGAAATATCAGCGCACCCAATCCCACCTGCGCATGAGGGCAGCCTGGCCCCTGATGCCCAGGCTTGTTGCTGAGGGGGGCCACCCTCTGCTCCTGCAGACTGTAGGTGACAGGCCGGTTCCACCACGTGCACAGGCTAGGCGCTCTGCATAGTAATTATCTGTCAAGGTAAAGTTCCGGGCTCGCACTGAACTTGCATTTGCCTCAGGTGTTCATTGGCCAACATGCATTATACTTTGGTTCGTAGCTGTAACTTCTTGTTTGCCTTTACTTTGCATTAAGATTGTAATGTTTCATACAAACCCGTTTATTATAGGTAAAGTGGCTATCCAGGATCGATAAAAAAAATGGGACAGTGGTGGAAAATAGCATATAACATGTAGAACTGTTACCTGTTGGATCACTTACCACCCCTGGGCTCCCCATTAGTCTTTATTTAAAGGGGTTGTCTAAAGATAAGTAAAAATCTCACATAATATCTCCAGTAGCCTACATGAAAAATCCATGCGGGTGGATGCAGACCCATTCAACCTGAATGGGTCCGTGATCCATTTTCACTTTAAAAAAAAAAGCAGGTTCTATTTTTTTTGCGGTGCGGAGTCACAGACCAAAATGCCATGGAAGCGCTCCGTAGAGCTTCCGTGATCTTCCACTCTGTATCTTCCGGATTGCAGAGCTGTTCAAGTCACGGGCCACAAACGGTGCACACACAGTCAGTACCCGTATATTGCGGGCTGCAATACGGGCACTGCTGGAACAGACTGTTACTGCTGCAGTTTGTATACTGTAGTGGTGCACAATACTACAACACACAGAATGGAAACCATAATCTATACAACAGTGACACCAGAAATCTACAACATAAATGATTATTTTACTCACCAAATTTGGCACACACTTGCGATATTTAAAGGGCATCTGTCAGCAGATTTGTGCCCATGACACTGGCTGACCTGTAACGTGCACTTGGCAGCTGAAGACATCTGTGTTTGGTCCCATGTTCATATATGTCCACATTGCTGAGAAAAATAATGTTTTAATATATGCAAATGAGCCTCTAGGAGCAATGGGGGCGTTACCGTTACAACTAGAAAGCTCCGCTTCCTCTACAGCTTCTCCACTTTGACAGCCGGAGGATGCCCCTAAATTTATAATAACCAGGTGCTCACTTTGTTATAAATTAGGCTCGCTCTCCAGCAGTCCGTACACCTAGAATGAAATTCACTCCAGCCCCTTGACCGGAGTAGATTTCAGCCGTCATTTACGTGTGGAAACAGGTGTAAATGTTAGTGAATTTGCTGGGACTATAGCTCGTCCCAGTCCGCACAACTCACCAGTGGTGTGCACGGCGTAAAAATGCCTGTGTGACAAAATATTGCCTCATGGGTGTGTGAAAAGTTGCAAAACGGAGTCTTAGGGAATGACCCCCATCTATCTTAAGGTCGTTTTCCTCTAATTTCTCCATGCTGTGCTCAACATTGAAAAAAAAAGTGCACTGCAGGGAATGGAGAATATACAGGCCCTTACAGGGGGAGATTTATCAAAACTGGTGTAAAGTAAAAGTGGGTTAGTTGCCCATAGCAACCAATGAGATTCTACCTCAATTTTCACAGCTCCTTTGAAAAATGAAAGGTGGAATCTGATTGGTTACTAGGAGCAACTAAGCCAGTTCTACGATACACCAGTTTGATAAATCTCCCCCACAGTCTTGAGATTCTTGAGGGACACCTACAACTCTGTCCCCAACGGCCACCCCTCTGTCACCAATATGCCTTCACCTTGCCCCCAATATGCCACCTATCAAATGTCACTACTATGCCCAAATACCACCGGTTTGCCCCTCTAAATACCGCCACTACCTGCTGAATGCGGGCTGCTGCTTCATTTCGCTGGAATGCAGGGGAAGGAGCAGGAGGTAGAGCTTTGTGCCGAGCGGGAGGAGTGAAGTTAGAGACCGCTGAGAGAAGAGTCTTCAAGGAGAGTGGCATGCACACAACTGTATGTATTTTGCGGTCCACAAACCGCGGATCGTCAAAATATGCATACCGGCTATGTGCATCCTGCACTTTCCTCAGTGCTTATTGTCCTCCACAAAATTCATAAGAATAGAACATGTTCTATTATTTGCAGAATGGAAATGCATGATTGAATTCATTGCTGTGCCTATATTCGCTGCCTCATGTGGAGCCCAGAAGCTCCGCCCTTCACATACAGGTGTGTTCCCAGGGAGGATTTTTACCACAGAATTGCAGCACAGCTCTCCCAGATTATACTGCGAGTGCTCAGCAGGTAAGAGACCTGCCCCTCAGATGTGTGACTGCACCTGTGAGACCTATCCCTCGGATATGTGACTGCACCCGTGAGACCTGCCCCTCACACATGTGACTGCACCTGTGAAACCTGTCCCTCGGATATGTGACTGCAGCTGTGAGACCTGCCCCTCAGATATGTGACTGCAGCTGTGAGACCTGCCCCTCAGATATGTGACTGCAGCTGTGAGACCTGCCCCTCAGATATGTGACTGCAGCTGTGAGACCTGCCCCTCAGATATGTGACTGCAGCTGTGAGACCTGCCCCTCAGATATGTGACTGCAGCTGTGAGACCTGCCCCTCAGATATGTGACTGCAGCTGTGAGACCTGCCCCTCAGATATGTGACTGCAGCTGTGAGACCTGCCCCTCAGATATGTGACTGCAGCTGTGAGACCTGCCCCTCAGATATGTGACTGCAGCTGTGAGACCTGCCCCTCAGATATGTGACTGCAGCTGTGAGACCTGCCCCTCAGATATGTGACTGCAGCTGTGAGACCTGCCCCTCGGATATGTGACTGCAGCTGTGAGACCTGCCCCTCGGATATGTGACTGCCCCTGTGAGACCTGCCCCTCGGATATGTGACTGCCCCTGTGAGACCTGCCCCTCAGATATGTGACTGCACCTGTGAGACCTGCCCCTCGGATATGTGACTGCAGCTATGAGACCTGCCCATCACATATGTGACTGCACCTGTGAAACCTGCCCCTCACATATGTGACTGCACCTGATGAGACCTGCCTCTTACATATGTGACTGCACCTGATGAGACCTCCCCTCAGATATGTGACTGCACCTGATAATACCTGCCTCTTACATATGTGACTGCACCTGATGAGACCTGCCCCTCAGATATGTGACTGCAGCTTTGAGACCTGCCCCTCAGATATGTGACTGCACCTATGAGACCTGTCCCTATGTGACTGCCCCTGTGAGACCTGCCCCTCACATATGTGACTGCAGCTGATGAGACCTGCCCCTCAGATGTGTGACTGCACCTATGAGACCTGCCCTTCAGATATGTGACTGCACCTGATGAGACCTGCCCCTCAGATGTGTGACTGCACCTATGAGACCTGCCCTTCAGATATGTGACTGCAGCTGATGAGACCGGCCTCTTACATATGTGACTGCAGCTGTGAGACCTGCCCCTCACATATGTGACTGCAGCTGTGAGACCTGCCCCTCAGATATGTGACTGCACCTGTGAGACCTGCCCCTCAGATATGTGACTGCACCTGTGAGACCTGCCCCTCAGATATGTGACTGCACCTGATGAGACCTGCCCTCAGATATGTGACTGCACCTGATGAGACCTGCCCCTCAGATGTGTGACTGCAGCTGATGAGACCTGCCCCTCAGATGTGTGACTGCAGCTGTGAGACCTGCCCTTTAGATATGTGGACTGCAGCTGATGAGACCTGCCCCTCAGATATGTGACTGCACCTGATGAGACCTGCCCCTCAGATATGTGACTGCACCTGATGAGACCTGCCCCTCAGATGTGTGACTGCACCTATGAGACCTGCCCTTCAGATATGTGACTGCAGCTGTGAGACCTGCCCCTCACATATGTGACTGCAGCTGTGAGACCTGCCCCTCAGATATGTGACTGCACCTGATGAGACCTGCCCCTCAGATGTGTGACTGCACTTATGAGACCTGCCCTTCAGATATGTGACTGCAGCTGTGAGACCTGCCCCTCAACATATGTGACTGCAGCTGTGAGACCTGCCCCTCAGATATGTGACTGCACCTATGAGACCTGCCCCTCAGATATGTGACTGCACCTATGAGACCTGCCCCTCAGATATGTGACTGCACCTATGAGACCTGCCCCTCAGATATGTGACTGCAGCTGATGAGACCTGCCCCTCAGATATGTGACTGCAGCTGATGAGACCTGCCCCTCAGATATGTGACTGCAGCTGATGAGACCTGCCCCTCAGATATGTGACTGCAGCTGATGAGACCTGCCCCTCAGATATTGACTGCAGCTGATGAGACCTGCCCCTCAGATATGTGACTGCACCCATGAGACCTGCCCCTCAGATATGTGACTGCACCCATGAGACCTGCCCCTCAGATATGTGACTGCAGTTGATGAGATCTGCCCCTCAGATATGTGACTGCAGTTGATGAGATCTGCCCCTCAGATATGTGACTGCAGCTGATGAGACCTGCCCCTCAGATATGAGACTGCAGCTGATGAGACAGGTTATACATGTTACAATGTCTGTTCACTGTGCAATGTGGACCCATTCAAGTGAATGTCCACAGATTTATATCAGTATAATTTTGTACATGCAAAATTGGTTTGCAACCTGCTGCAGGTTAAAAAAAAAAAAAAAAAGCTGCATGCATTCCGCATTTTATGGAACGTCCGACCTATAATAGAACAGTTCTATCCTATTTTTCGGGGGGACAAGGTGACAAAAAAAATGACAAATCGCGTGATTTTTTTTTTAAAAAAATTTCTGTTACGGTGATCACCGCATAGGAGATATTTTCTAATATTTTAATAGTATTAACTTTTTCGGATGTGGCAATACATAAAATATATATATATATATATATATATATTATATATATATATATAATTTTTAATTGTGTTTATGTTTTTATATGTAAAATTGGGAAAGGGGTGATTTAAACATTTAATATTTTGGGGTTCTTTTTTTAACTATTTTATTTTGTGAATTATGTTTTTATTTAATAATTATTAGCCACCTTAGTGAGCTAGAACCATTGTCCTGTTGAGAATCATTGTCCTATTTATGTAATGAATGTGGTTCTGGTGCTGTATTTATGTAATAAGCTTGGTTCTGGTGCTGTATTTATGTAATGAGCTTGGTTCTGGTGCTGTATTTATGTAATGAGCTTGGTTCTGGTGCTGTATTTATGTAATGAGCTTGGTTCTGGTGCTGTATTTATGTAATGAGCTTGGTTCTGGTGCTGTATTTATGTTAATGTACTTGGATCTGGTGCTGTATTTATGTAATGAACGTGGTTCTGGTGCTGTATTTATGTAATGAACGTGGTTCTGGTGCTGTATTTATGTATGACGTGGTTCTGGTGCTGTATTTATGTAATGAACGTGGTTCTGGTGCTGTATTTATGTAATGAACGTGGTTCTGGTGCTGTATTTATGTAATGAGCTTGGTTCTGGTGCTGTATTTATGTAATGAGCTTGGTTCTGGTGCTGTATTTATATAATGAGCTTGGTTCTGGTAATGTATTTATGTAGAGAACTTGGTTCTGGTGATGTATTTATGTAATGAACTTGGTTCTGGTGCTGTATTTATGTAATGAGCTTGGTTCTGGTGCTGTATCTATGTAATGAGCTTTGTTCTGGTGCTGTATTTATGTAATTAGCTTGGTTCTGGTGCTGTATTTATGTAATTAGCTTGGATCTGGGGCTGTATTTATATAATAAGCTTGGTTCTGGGGCTGTATTTATATAATGAGCTTGGTTATGGTGCTGTATTATTATAATGAGCTTGGTTCTGGGGCTGTATTTATATAATGAGCTTGGTTATGGTGCTGTATTATTATAATGAGCTTGGTTCTGGGACTGTATTTATGTAATGGGCTTGGTTCTAGTGCTATATTTATATAATGAGCTTGGTTCTGGTGCTGTATTTATGTAATGAGTTTGATTCTGGTGCTGTATTTATGTAATTAGCTTGGTTCTGGTGCTGTATTTATGTAATTAGCTTGGATCTGGTGCTGTATTTATATAATAAGCTTGGTTCTGGTGCTGTTTTTATATAATGAGCTTCGTTCTAGGTGCTATATTTATATAATGAGCTTAGTTCCTGGGCTGTATTCATGTAATGAGCTTGGTTCTGGTTCTGTGTTTATGTAATGAGCTTGGTTTTGGTGCTGTATTTGTGTAATTAGCTTGGTTCTGGTGCTGTATTTATATTATAAGCAAGGAACAAGCAGCGAGTATGTTGTAGCCAGGGCTGAATAGAAACTCTGGAGTGGATCACAGAGCAACAGTACTTACACAGACAGAGCCCAGGACTGCAGCGCTGAACAGAAAGCACAGGCAGCAGATTATCGCTGAACACGGCACTCAGGACTGCAGCGGTAAGCAGGGGAACAGTGGAGCACAGCAGCTGCTGTTACAATGAACTTGGCTCGTGTGCTGTATTTATGTAATGAGCTTGATTCTGGTGCTGCATTTATGTAATGAACTTGGTTCTGGTGCTGTATTTATGTAATGAGCTTAGTTCTGCTGCTGTATTTATGTAATGGGCTTGGTTCTGGTGATTTATGTAATGGGCTTGGTTCTGGTGCTGTATTTATATAATGAGCTTAGTTCTGCTGCTGTATTTATGTAATGAGCTTGGTTCTGGTGCTGTATTTATATTATAAGCTTGGTTCTGGTGCTGTATTTATGTAATGAACTTGTTTCTTGTGCTGTATTCATGTTATTAGCTTGGTTCTGGTGCTCTATTTATATAATAAGCAAGGAACAAGCAGTAAGTATGTTGTAGCTAGGGCTGAATAGAAACTCTGGAGCAGATCACAGAGCAACAGTACTTACAAAGTCAGAGCCCAGGACTGCAGCGCTGAACACGGCCATCGGGACTGCAGCGGGAAGCAGGGGAACAGCGGAGTAGAGCAGCTGCTGTTACAATGAACTTGGTTCTGGTGCTGTATTTGTATAATGAGCTTGTTTCTGGTACTGTATTTATGTATTTAGCTTGGTTCTGGTGCTGTATTTATGTAATGAGTCTAGTTCTGGTACTGTGTTTATGTAAGTAACTTGGTTCTGGTGCTGTATTTATATAATGAGCTTGGTTCTGGGGCTGTATTTATGTATAGAGCTTGTTTCTGGTACTGTATATAATGAGCTTGTTTCTGGTACTGTATTTATGTAATGAACTTGTTTCTGGTGCTGTATTTTTATGACCTTGGTTCTGGGGCTGTATTTATGTAATGAGCTTGGTTCTAGGTGCTATATTTATATAATGAGCTTAGTTCTGGGGCTGTATCAATGTATGAGCTTGGTTCTGTGCTGTATTTATCTAATGAGATGGTTCTGGTGTTGTATTATGTAATTAACTTGGTTCTGGTGCTGTATTTATGTAATGAGCTTGGTTCTGGGTGCTATATTTATATAATGAGCTTAGTTTTGGGGCTGTATTCATGTAATGAGCTTGGTTCTGGTGCTGTATTTATCTAATGAGCTTGGTTCTGGTACTGTATTTATGTAATTAGCTTGGTTCTGGTGCTGTATTCATATAATAAGCTCGGTTCTGGGGCTGTATTTATATAATGAGCTTGGTTCTGGTACTGTATTCATGTAATGAGCTTGGTTCTGGGACTATATTTATATAATGAGCTTGGTTCTGGGACTATATTCTTGTTATGAACTTGGTTCTGGTACTGTATTTATGTAATGAGATTGGTTCTGGTGCTGTATTTATGTGATGAACTTGGTTCTGGGGCTGTATTTATGTAATTAGCATTGTTCTGGTGCTGTATTCATATAATAAGCTTGGTTTTGGGGCTGTATTTATATAATGAGCTTGGTTCTGGGACTGCATTCATGTAATGAGCTTGGTTCTGGTACTGTATTTATGTAATGAGCTTGGTTCTGGTGCTGTATTTATGTAATGAACTTGGTTCTCGGGCTGTATTTATGTAATGAGCTTGCTTCTGGGTGCTATATTTATATAATGAGCTTAGTTCTGGGGCTGTACTGATGTAATGAGCTTGGTTCTGATTTGTAAAGTGGCAGGACTACAGTATGTTCTCATCACGGGCATCTATGCCTCTTTTGATGCAGCCCATTATCTTATTGGCCTTGGCAGCAGCTGTCTGACACTGGTTTCTGCAGCTTAGATTTCTGTTCACTAAAATTCCTAGGTCCTTTTCTATGTCAGAGTTACCCAATATTTTACCATTTAGTATGTACTGGTGACTTGCATTATTCCTTCCCATATGCATAACTTTACATTTGTCAGTGTTAAACCTCATCTGCCACTTCTCTGCCCAAGCCTCCAGTCTATCCAGATCCATCTGTAGCAGTGTACTGTCCTCTTCTATGTTAATTACTTTACACAGTTTAGTGTCATCTGCAAAAATTGATATTTTACTGTGCAAGCCTTCTACAAGATCATTAATAAATATATTGAAGAGAATAGGGCCCAATACTGACCCCTGTGGTACCCCACTAGTTACAGTGACCCAATCTGAGTATGTACCATTAATAACCACCCTCTGTTTTCTATCACTGAGCCAGTTACTTACCCACATACAGACATTTTCTCCCAGGCCAAGCATTCTCATCTTATATACTAACCTTTTATGTGGTACAGTGTCAAATGCTTTGGAGAAGTCCAGATATACGACATCCATTGATTCGCTGCGGTCTAGTCTAGAACTTACCTCCTCATAGAAACTGATTAAATTGGTTTGACATGACCGATCCCTCACGAAGCCATGCTGATATGGAGTAATTTATGTTAATGTACTTGGCTCTGGAGCTGTATATTTGTAATAAGCTTGGTTCTGGTGCTGTATTTATGTAATTTTCTTGGTTTTGGGGCTGTATTTATGTAATAAACTTGGTTCTGGTGCTGTATTTATGTAATGAACTTGTTTCTGGTGCTGTATTTATGTAATAAACTTGGTTCTGGTGCTGTATTTATGTAATGGGCTTGGTTCTGGTGCTATATTTATGTAATGGGCTTGGTTCTGGTGCTGTATTTATGTAATGGGCTTGGTTCTGGTGCTGTATTTATATAATGGGCTTGGTTCTGGTGATGTATTTATGTAGAGAACTTGGTTCTGGTGATGTATTTATGTAATGGGCTTGGTTCTGGTGCTGTATTTAATGAGCTGGGTTCTGGTGCTGTATTTATGCAATTAGCTTGGTTCTGGGGCTTTATTTATGTAATGAGCTTGGTTCTGGTGCTTTATATAATTAACTTGGTTCTGGGGCCGTATTCATGTAATGAGCTTGGTTCTGGTGCTGTATTTATTTGGCCTTGGTTCTGGGGCTGTATTTATATAATGAACTTGGTTCTGGTGCTGTATTCATGTAATGAACTTGGTTCTGGTGCTGTTTTTATGTAATGAGCTTTGTTCTAGGTGCTATATTTATATAATGAGCTTAGTTCCTGGGCTGTATTCATGTAATGAGCTTGGTTCTGGTGCTGTTTTTATATAATGAGATTGTTTCTGGTGCTGTATTTATATAACCTTGGTTCTGTTGCAGTATTTATATAATGAGCTTGGTTCTGGTGCTGTACTCATGTTATTTGCTTGGTTATGGTGCTCTGTTTATATAATAAGCAAGGAACAAGCAGTAAGCATGTTGTAGCTAGGGCTGAATAGAAACTCTGGAGCAGATCGCAGAGCAACAGTACTTACAAAGACAGAGCCCAGGACTGCAGCGCTGAACACGGCGCTCAGGACTGCAGCGGGAAGCAGGGGAACAGCGGAGCACAGCAGCTGCTGTTACAATGAACTTGGCTCTGGAGCTGTATTTATGTAATGAACTTGGTTTTGGTGCTGTATTTATGTAATGTACTTGGCTCTGGAGCTGTATATTTGTAATGAGCTTGGTTCTGGTGCTGTATTTGTATAATGAGCTTTTTTCTGGTACTGTATTTATGTAATTAGTTTGGTTCTGGTACTGTATTTATGTAAGTAACTTGGTTCTGGTGCTGTATTTATATAATGAGCTTGGTTCCGGGGCTGTATTTATGTATAGAGCTTGTTTCTGGTACTGTATATAATGAGCTTGTTTCTGGTACTGTATTTATGTAATGAACTTGTTTCTGGTGCTGTATTTTTAAGATCTTGGTTCTGGGGCTGTATTTATATAATGGGTTTGGTTCTGATGCTATTTTTATATAATGAGCTTGATTCTGGTGCTGTATTTATATATTGAGCTTTGTTCTGGGGCTGTATTCATGTAATGAGCTTGGTTCTGGTGCTGTATTTATGCAATGACCTTGGTTCTGATGCTGTATTTATGCAATTAGCTTGGTTCTGGGGCTGTAATTATATAATAAGCTTTGTTCTGGTGCTGTATTTATGTAATTAGCTTGGTTCTGGGGCTGTATTTATGTATTGAACTTGGTTCTGGGGCTGTATTTATGTAATTGGCTTGGTTCTGGAGCTGTTTTTATGTAATGAACTTTGTTCTGGGGCTGTATTCATGTAATGAGCTTGGTTCTGGTGTTATATTTATATAATGAGCTCGTTTCTGGAGCTTTATTCATGTAATTAGCTTGGTTCTGGAGCTGTATTTGTGTAATGAGCTTGGTTCTGGTGCTTTATATAATTAACTTGGTACTGGGGCTGTATTTATGTAATGAGCTTGGTTCTGGTGCTGTATTTATGTTAATGTACTTGGCTCTGGAGCTGTATATTTGTAATGAACTTGGTTCTGGTGCTGTATTTATGTAATGAGCTTGGTTCTGGTGCTATATTTATATAATGATCTTGGTTTTGGTGCTGTATTCATGTAATGAACTTGGTTTTGGTGCTTTATTTATATAATGAGCTTGGTTCGGATGTATTTATGTAATTAACTTGGTTCTATATGTAATTTTGGTTCTTTTTCTGTATTTATGTAATGAACTTGGTTCTGGTGCTGTATTTATGTAATGAGCTTGGTTCTGATTTATTTATATAATGAGCTTGTTTCTGGTACTGTTTTTATATGAACCTTGGTTCTCTTGCTATATTTATATAATGAGCTTTGTTCTGGTGCTGTATTTATGTAATGAGCTTGGTTCTGGTGCTTTATATAATTAACTTGGTACTGGGGCTGTATTCATTTAATGAGCTTTGTTCTGGTGCTGTATTTATGTAATTAGCTTGGTTCTGGGTGCTATATTTATATAATGAGCTTAGTCCTGGGGCTGTATTCGTGTAATGAGCTGGGTTCTGGTGCTGTATTTGTGTATATAGATTGGTTCTGGTGGTATATTTATATAATGAGCTTGGTTCTTATGCTTTTTTTTATGTAATGAGCTTGATTCAAGGTCCTGCTGCAAGTGGATGAGGTGTGTTGCCTAAGTGGGGGTATTTCTGAAAACAGAAGAAACATGGCAATAATTTTTGGGTACGTTTCCTCAGTTTCATGTACTAGGTATGAAATAGATATACTACAAATGACGCACTTATGGGAAGAAATGGAAATTTAGTTTTGCACTGGATTTGCTTGAACTCCTGCAACAAAATGTGGGCTCAAACTACTCAATATACCTCTAGGCGAATACCTTAGGTGGTGTAGTTTTCAAAATGGGGTCTTTTTTTGGGGTACTACATTGTACCAATTCCTCATGGAACATGGAGTGGGGCTGGTAAGTCATGCAAGCTAAAATTTGTATCCTGAAAGCCACAGAGTGCGCATTTACTGTCAGCCCCCACCATGTGACCAGGCAGCTGACTATGGCCTAAGTGGGGATATTTCTGAACACAGGAGAAACATGGCAACAGGAATTGGGGAGCATTTCCTCTGTTTCATGTACTATGGAGTGTAGTGTTTTTTTTTGTTTTCTTTTAAATGGGGTCATTTGTGTCAGGGTTCCCTATGTTCTGGTATCTGTGAACCTCTGCAAACCTTACTCAGTGAATGAAAAAATCCCAGCGCTGTCTGGGATGTGTATGCAATCTTCTGTGGGGCACTGCTGTTAGTTATATTGGTGAAAAAACAGGTGATAGACTCCCTTTAAGACACCATTTCCAGTTTTCTCTACCAGCATTTAGAATTTTTTTTACAACTATCTCATTATTTTAGGCATTGATTTGGTGGTACAAGTTGTAGATAAGTCATCAGGATTGTCCTCAATGAAAGCCCCTGTAATTTTTATGATTTTTTTTTTAATTATAATAAGATACAGAATAATTATGTCATGGATTTTTGTGTGTATGTTAACCAATATGTAATATATTTATTTTATGTGTGCCTGTACATACGTAATGTACAGTTAGACAGCATACTGTAATCTAGGAATGCAACAGCAGGTGTAGCAGGCATACAGAGAACAGGCCCTCTTACTTGGGCATGTGTCCATCTGTCCAGTCCTTATATATAGACCTCCAGCAGCACCATCTAGTGGTCACATCTCACCACTACAATTTATTCTCCCTTTCTTCAGGTACTGACATTCTTAGCTTCATCTGGTCGGCTCCTAGAAGGTTAGACAGTTGGGATATTCTTTCACTCACTTACAATTGTGTCAGCTGATTGCTACTGAGTGTGTGATATAAAATAGGGAGAAATGCTGAGCCCTGTGACATAGAGCAAAGCTGGGTAATTACTGACAGGACTCCTAGGAGAGACCTGACAACTGTACCCACACACAGTGATTGACAACCTGCTTTGTAGATACAAGGATACAGAGATTTTTATGGCTGGCGATTGCAGACTGGAGTGGGTGGGAGATGAGGGCCACCAACTTTATAATAATAATAATAATAATAATATTTTTATTACTATAGCACCAGCATATTCCACAGCTTCTTGCACTCAGAACAAAATCAGACATTACAGAGTAACAAAATAATCAACATTTATAACAATAGGAGGTTACAAGAGGATACAGTCTCTGATGGTGGGAAATGCCAGGGAAAATGTGTTGGCTCCATTATAAATGGCAGTAAAAATGTCTATATAGCAGATGTGCTGCAATTTGCTGCCACAGACTTTGCATGCGGCAAATCCAGTGTTTTACAGTGTCAGCAAAGTAGATGAGATTTTAAGAAATATCATTTACATGCCACCCAAAAAATCTGTAGTGTACCTTTGATCTGTGGTGTGGATTTTATCAGTTTATGCCTGAATATCCACTGCGGATTCCACCCTTTGTAATGCATAGGGTGAAATCTGCAGGAAGTTCACTCCACACCCAAATGCATACATTTCCACTGCAGAAAATCTGCCCATTCTCTTTGGCATGACAGTTAATTAAATACAGAAGTTAAAGGGAACCTGTCATCAACTTTATGCTGACCTCACTGACAAAATAGTGACAGAAATGCTTATTTCAGCGGCGTGTCACTCATGAGGTAAAAGTAAGTTGTTGCCGTCATAATCATTGTAGCCAGAGGTCGCGCTACGTTTTTTTCAGAAGAGTAAAAATACTCTGACCATTTTTGAGGAGTATTTTTACTCGAGGAGGAGTACGAAATCTGCGGTAATTAAAATGCATAATACGAAGGCCTGCACTTGCTCACATCTGTGTTGGAGGCTGCATTTGGAGCCTCTGTTGCAGATTCTGTTGAAAGACCAGACAAAAAAACCTTGTATGCAGGAGTTTTTTGTCTGGTAAAAAGACAGATCGCAAACAGAAACTGAACGGATCCCATTGTAGTCGGTGGAGTCTGTTCAGCTTCCCTGTGGGGTGACAGAAGGAGGTGGAGCAGGGTCACTAGTGGGGCGACAGGGGGAGCAGGGTCACTAGTGGGGCGACAGGGGGAGCAGGGTCACTAGTGGGGCGACAGGGGGAGCAGGGTCACTAGTGGGGCGACAGGGGGAGCAGGGTCACTAGTGGGGCGACGGGGAGCAGGGTCACTAGAGGGGGGGGGAGCTGGGTTACTAGTGGGGTGACAGGAGGAGGGGGAGCAGAGAACTGGGAGACTGGACAGAACCATAGTTGGGGGAGGGGGAAAATCACTCACCTGAAGACTGACAGCTTTTCACTGCCACAACTCTCCCATCCCTCTCCCCCGGGGGGGCCACAGGCTGGAGGCAGCTCTTCTCCCAGGCACCAGAGGCATCAGTCCGCGGCCCTTAACCTCTCCAGGGCCCTGTTTTGTTTCCCAGGGTCCATCTCTACGCGCCCGCTCTCCTTCCAGCCTCGGGAGCAGGCCCCTCCTCCTTCCAGCTCCCGCCGGCTTCCTTTGCCTCACCCGACTTGTATTGCTCTGGCGAACCAATAACAAAGCTCCTTGCTGTAAGGAGCTTTGTTATTGGTTATTTCAGGCACAGGCAGCATTGCTGTGCTGCCTGTGCCGTTCACTGCGCTCACTGCGCTGATGAAAAACTGGGAAAAGTCTAAGGCATAGTGGTACGCCTTAGACTTTTTTCAGGGAGTAAAATTGCCTGAAAACGCGTCTGACTCTTTTTTATGCGTTAATGCGACCTCTGATTGCAGCTCAGGCCTTAAAAAGAGTCAGATCTTCTTGAGAAGAGTCCTGGTCTCCTGGTCTAATCTCCTGCTCTCCTGCTGGTGATTGGCAGTTCTCTCCTAGAGAGAAAGGGAGAAAACTAGGTAGAAGGCTGTCAGTCATCAGCAGGTGAGCAGGGAGAGCAGGAATTCATGAGTAACCATGACTCTTCTCAGGTAGCCTGGACCCTTTTCCAGGCCCAGTCTGCAATCATTGTGATGTTGGTTCTCGGCAACCACTTAATTTTAACTTTTAAATGACAGACGGCTGAAATCAACTCACCTGTCTGTACTCTATTCTGCCGTTAGTATGAGCTGCACAAAGTTGATGACAGGTTCCCTCTAAGGTTGCAAGGTATGTACTTTTATATACAGCATAGTAATTGTAGATTGCTCCAACAGGTAAATGGCGTTTTCTGGAATTAATATAATGCTGATATTTTAGTTAAAAAAAATATGGACCTACTCTTTAAGTGGCATTTATAATGCAGAGAAAGCTAATACAAGGCACTTACTAATGTATTGTGATTTTGCATGTTGCTTCCTTTGCTGCCTTCATTCATTTTTCCCGACCACCAGCTTTTTCCTATAGTGTGCAAACACGGCCACCACTCCTGGACTGCAGGGTGGCCGTAACCATGGAAACGACATGTGTATAAGGTGATGGAAAAATGAATGCAGCCAGCAAAGGAGGCAATATGGACAATCACAATACATTAGTAAGTGCCTTGTGTTTGCTGACGTGAGACAACCCCTTTAAGGTGTCCATTTACTTACAGTATATGTAAAGAATGCATCAAGGCATGTCTGTGGGGTTATTAATTATAACTGATAACAAAGCAGATGTATAGCACACTCAATACTCATAGAAAATATAGTTAAAGTACATGTGGGGGAGATTTATCAAAACTGATGTAAAGGAAAACTGGCTTAGTTGCCTATAGCAGCCAATCAGATTTCACCTTTGATTTTTTATTTATTTTTTTTGTATATTCCATTTACAGATGTCTGGTCTTCACAGAGGAAGAAGAATTTCTGTGGACAATAATAGTCAACGGAGGTGAGTGGTGTTATTACGCTGTGAACTACATATCTTTTGGTTTCAGTATGGATGTCATCATTGTGTGCACAAAGTCTTTACAGCGGTTCCTGGAGGCCGATCAAATGTGCCATCTACAAAGATATCATTTCCATACATATGGAATCAGATAATGTTCCGAGCATATTGTACAGATCTCTATATGGATTCAGAAGTATTCTGTGTAGGCAAATTCCTTAGGCTCTGACCATGAAATAGGCTATACACCTTAAAGGTCATCTGAAGCTAGGTATCAAACCAGTCACAATGTCTAGTAGGGCTGCACCATCTGATTAAGGCTACTTTCACATCTGCGCTTTTGCGGTCCGGTTTTGAGCTCCAGCATGGGATCTCAAAACAACAGCCAAAACGCTTCCGTTATCATAATACAACCGGCTGCATCCGTTCAGAACGGATCTGGTTATATTATATGGAAAACGAACATGCTGGATCCAGCACTAAAACCATTGTTAGTCAATGAGCACGGGATCTGTTTCTTTAGTTTGACATTCTGCACACAAAAACGCTGCTTGCAGCAGTTTTGTGTCTGGCATGGGAACGCAAAAAAATGGAAATGAATGCATTCGAGTGTACTCAGTTCAGTTTTGTCCCCATTGACAATGAATGGGGACAAAACTGAAGTCCTTCGCTGCGTGCTGGATCTCAATACCGAACAGCACAATGAAGATGTGAAAGTAGCCTAAAGCACCACCAATCCGATGCAGCATTCAGGAGTAAACTTTTTGTTTGTGTTTTTTTTTTTTTAAGTGCAAATTAGGCCCTAGCCTCTTGGTGCACCTTAGTTCCTCAGCTCTGCTTTGAAAGGCACTTGCCCCTCCACTTGATTGATGGTGGCTGGCATCAGAATCAATGCACCTATTAGCTAAGGCCCACCCTCTGTGCACTTAAGGCTGATTTATATATTTATGAAAATGAGAATTCTCCTAAATGCCACAGTGAACCGAAGAGAAAGGAAAGCTATTCTATTTAGCTGGAGCAGCCCTAGCCAGCATTACATCCAGTTTTGAGAGGCTTGATCCTGGCGACAGATGTCTTTTAGCATGATTTCTCACTTTAGGTCATGTACACCTTTTAAAATGTTTGTTTTCTCTTACATAATATAGCATGACATTGTTGTGGGCTTTTCACAACATCTAGCACCACGGACAGACTTGGCCACCCCGTGGTGTCATATGGTTGTCAACTGCAGAGTAAAGTGGGTTGGAGCTAAGGGCCATATGGAGATCATAATGGAATGTGAAGTAGGTGGGAAAAGGCAGGAAAAACTATTGACCCCAAGCTAAATAATAGAAATATGGCATGATGGTTATATACAATAGATGAGGTTGCAGTGTATGGTCCTTATGTACAGCTTAATTATAGAAATTACATTAATATGGTCACACAGGGGGCAGCATAAATCTGGTGAGAGATACCGGTAAAGATTTTCTCATTGTATAGTAAAAGGTGAAATCTGATCCTGTTTCTGGAAAATACACTTCACATGCTATGTCGAGAAAGCTAACGTGCATACTTTCTGGTTTGTGCAAATCTTGAGGTTTGTTACATCCCATTGACATGCACTTACACCACATGGGATCTGCATGTAATTTGCAGACCTTCCTTTATAAGGCTACTTTCAAACGGTCAGAAATTTGTTAGGATTTTACGTCTGTAAACAAGAATGGAACATAAAAAAATAGTGGAAATATTTGTGATTTTTGATCTGATTCTGATTCTGGTTTTGTCCTGCATGATGAGAGGAGCTTAATCCAAAAGCTCTTCGTTCCCTAGAAGAGAACTTGCATCTGTGTCATCCATATATCGTTGTAAGTCATGTGGAATAGGATTGGTCAGATTGGTGTTTCCCCTTAACCCCATAACAGTTTTGCCTTAACTCTCATCGAGCTTTGAGGAAAGGGCTTACCAGTTCAGCACCAGCAGAGCTTGGGCAGCAGGGTGAGGGGGGAGGTTGCATTAACCCCTTATAACTCGGGATTGGTAGCAGCTTGATATATGGGCCCCCACTTCCCCCACTCCTCCAACAGGCTGGCTGAGATCACAGCTTTAACCCTTCATATCATAGCTTTAAAACAAGATCAGATCACAGCATTATCTCTTCTACTTCTGGAGATATAACTGTTAGAAATCCTGTTGGGAGTGAAAGCAGCTGAAAGTGAAAGCAGTTTAAGGTGTTACTGTTAGGAGTAATTTATTCTGCATTAGTTATTGCTAAGATAGATGTGCTTTGTCAGAAGGGATCCATGCTTATCATGATCACTATCATGTAACTAGAATATGCCGTCAATTGGTGATCAGGCTTTTTCGCTCCACTACAGGTCAAAGAATTACCTCTGTGGCCCAATAGCTCTTTAAGACACAGTATCAACATAG
>ONZH01009097.1:0-32955 GCA_900303285.1 Rhinella marina | reverse complement strand
GTGGTTTGCCTGCTCCCGCAGTGTCACTCGGTCACTCTGTTGTCACCGCCATGCTGAGTCAGGCTAAATTTTTGGGTGGCTCACCTGCTACCTCATCTAACTTGGTCACTTGTTGGTGTCACCGCCATGCTGTGTCAGGCTTATGCCTGCATCGTGTGGCTGGGGATAGGAGAGCAGTGCCAGCATGGGCATGGGTGATGGACCTTCGTTGCACCTAGTTGGGTGCTTCCCTAACATGTGATGGGCATGTGCCTCTCCTTTCTTGGTCTGGGTGAGCACAATTGCCATGAGGGTAACCACCAGGCTGTTGCGGGATAATTTGGGGTAATGGTGGGATTAGGCAGCCTCAGAGGCATTCATGCATGCTGCCCCTGCTGTTTTCTGTCCATTTCCGTGGTGTTTCCATCATTTTCTGATGTTTTCAGGTTTTCACTCAGCCTTCCCTAGACAGAGCCTTGGTCCCCTGCAATAAATGCTCGAGTCTCCCATTGACTTCAATGGGGTTCGTTACTCGAAACGAGCACCCGAGCATAGGGAAAAGTTAATCTCGAATAACGAGCACCGGAGTGTTTTAGTGCTCGCTCATCTCTATACACAAACATAGAAGAGGATTCTTTACGGTAAGAGCAGTGAGACTATGGAACTCTCTACCTGAGGAGGTGGTGATGGTAACTTCACTAAAAGAGTTCAAGAGGGGCTTGGATGTATTTCTGGAGTGTAAAAATATTACATGTTATAGTTACTAGAGAGAGTTAATGGATCCAGGGAGTAATTCTGATTGCCTTATTGGAGTCGGGAAGGAATTTTTTTCCCCTAAAGTGGTGAAAATTTGCTTCTACCTCACAGGTTTTTTTTTGCCATCCTCTGGATCAACTTGTAGGATAACGGGCTGAGCTGGATGGACAAATGTCTTTTTTCTGCCTTATAAACTATGTTACTATGTTACTAAATGAATCCAAAATTCTGTGCTGATTAATTTCATATCTAGCTTTCAAAAACCCAAGTGTTTACATTGTGGACAATTTATTATGACCTGAACTTCATACACCGGTCTTAATCAGAAGAGCACTGGAAAATGATGCGGCAAATTTATTGAGAGGTGCTTGTCTCTTAATAAATTTGTACACATTTGTGGAGTGTCTGTGCATCAGAGAACAAATCTGTGACTGCTGTGAGCCCATGTCTGGCATGAATTACGGTAAATTATGGACACAGGGAAATTACCATGGAAGGTCCATTTTTTTCTAACCTGGATGTATTCAAACAGCACAATAGCATCTGAAGTGAACCCACAACTGAAAAAAAAGAGAGAGAAATAGAAAATATTTGCTATTCGGATTATGCTGAAAGCTTGATCAATATTGGCCTTTGTGAACCTGAGAAACATGACTAATGAAATGTTTTAAGCATTAAAGTGGACTTTGCAGTTTGCTTTCTATTTTTCTAATTAATGCTGACAGGGACTGCTTTTCCTTTAAATCTACTAAAGTGTCTCTTCTCTCGCCTAATCTCTGATTCCCGAGAGCTTCAAATGTGATGAATTACAGGCTGACAATTGGAAATTGATAGCAAGAATTTTAAGTTACCTTCTCCAGGCAGAGTTTACTAGTACAACTCTTGTCACCTGACATGCTCAATTTTTTTATGTTAGCTCCAAAACATTAAAAGTGCACCAGATATCCAAGTTTAGATAATATGTAAATAAATCTAGAGACACATTGTCTAATAGCTTAATAATTACAATTTCCTTGCAGTGCATTTTTTGCAACTACAGTATTTGTAACAAATAGTGATGATCGAGCACCACGATGCTCGGGTGCTCTGGCTGAACACGAGGTGGTGGAGTATAATGGAAGTCTATGGGAGAAGACCAGACACTCCCTGCTCTGCAGATGGGAGGGTGTCTGGTTGATAGGGAAACGTGAGAAAATGGTGGAAACACCACTGAAATGGTTAGGGAACAGCATGGGGAGGATGTCTGGATGCATCTTGGACACCGAAATCGCTGCTGTTAAGGATGATGTAACGAGTATTAAGCCACTTTTACGGAATGACAAAAATACGCTCCCCTTCAAAACCCAAGACAACATCGATTTTAGAGGAAATATTGTTAGGAAACATATATTTACTTGTACGTAAAGCGCAAGTAGCAGCACACCCTCCCCCTAATGTTTTACACTGTCAGATCAGCAGCAGGCACTCGCCCCGAATGTTTTACACGGTCAGATCAGCAGCAGACCCTCACCCCAAATGTTTTTGAGTGTCAGCAGCACTGAACGTCAACTTGTCAGGATGAGGACCAGAGTGAAGAAGTAACATAGTAACATAGTTTATAAGGCTGAAAAAAGACATCTGTCCATCCAGTTTGGCCTGTTATCCTGCAAGTTGATCCAGAGGAAGGCAAAAAAACCCTGTAAGGAAGAAGCCAATATTCCTCACTTTAAGGGAAAAAATTCCTTCCCGAAGAGGAAGTAGTGGACGATGAAATCACTGGCCCAACATGGGAAGGAGGCAAGCTGAGCGAGGACAGTAATACAGAGGGGGAGGGATGCGCAGCACAGCAACAGGCTGTAAGAGGCGGTGGGGTGGCAAAAGGGAGAAGGCAGGCCACACCAACAAGTGTGGACGATAAAAGAATTGTCATTTGCAACCTGTGCCGTACCAAAATGAGCAGGGACATGAACACTAGCAACCTGACCACCACCAGCATGATCTTCATGGCAGCAAAGCACCCTAATAGGTGGGCCAAATGCCTGGATCCACAATCAGTGTCTGTGGGTCACACCACTGCCTCCTCTTCCCTGTGTTATGTGCTAGCCAAGACGCAGGCCCAGGTGCCTACCCCCTGCACCTGGACCCTCGCAAGCACCATCATCGAGCACACCCACTTTTGTGTCCCAGCGCAGCGTACAGATGTCCATACCCCAGGCCTTTGAACGAAAGTGCAACCCAGCCACCCACCCACAGGCCATAGCACTAAGTGCACACCTTTACAAATTGCTGGCGCTGAAAATGTTGCTTGTGGATACTGAGGCTTTTCGCAGTCTGATGGCGGCGGCTGTCCCTCGTTACTCAGTACCACTATTTTTGCCGGTGTGCCCTCAACGCCTTACACCAGCATGTGTCCCGTAACATAACCTGTGCCCTGACCAATGCAGTTACTGGGAAGGTCCACTTAACGACTGACACATGGACAAGTGCTTCTGGCCAGGTACGCTACATTCCCTGGAACACTGGGTGAACGCTGTGGAGGCTGGGAGCGAGTCGTACCCTGGGATGGCACAGGTGCTACCGACACAAAAAATTGCAGGCCCTATTTCCATCTGGATTTCCGCCACCACCTACATTAGCGGCTGCAACCCCTCCTTCTCCTCCACCACTTCCATCTAGGAATTCTCATCTTGCAGCACCAGTCAGACTTCAGTCAGTAGCTGGAAGCAGTTTAGCACAGCGGTGGGGAAGCGGCAACAGGCTGTGCTGAAACTTATTTGCTTAGGTGACAAACAACACACCGCCACAGTGCTGTGGCAGGGTATAAGGGACCAGGCTGAGCTGTGGCTCTCGCAACTCAACCTACAACCAGGCATGGTTGTGTCTGATAACGGCCGCAATTTTGTGGTGGCTTTGGAGCTCGGCAAGCTCACACACATACTGTCACTCTCAAGTGTGGGAGGAAAACCACACAGAGCGTAGGAGGGAAAGAAGATTAGGCCTGGAAACTAAGGAAGGTAAATGGACACCTCCAAAAGGAAACCATGACTCTAATCCTGCTTGACTACCAGTATGAACAGGCCTCAAAGGTAGGCGAATTCATACACAGGAACCTAAACTAAACTGACCCTATAGGACCCTGGAACTAATGACAGGAACAAGTCTACCTGTTCCTCCAACAGAAAGGACGAACAGGAGTTTCCCTTAGGCCAAACAAAGTTTTGTAAAATGGTAAAGGTGTACCTAGCTGACAATGTAAACTTCCTCAGCGATCCCTCTGTGCCTTATAATTATTGGGTGTCTAAGCTGGACACGTGGCTCTACGCCTTGGAGGTGCTGTCCTGCCCTGTCGGCAGCGTTTTGTCGGAGCGGTTATTTAGTGCCACTGGAGGCATAATAACTGCTAAGCGCATCCGCCTGTCAACTGAAAATGCTGACGCTAATAAAAATGAACAAGGCCTGGATTGCCCCTGACTTAACATAAAGGAACTTTAAATCTGGCTTTTAAGGTGTATTGAATACACTGTATTTCCATGAACCTCTTCCTCTTCTCGTCCTCTTCCTCCTCTTCCTCCATTATATCATACTGCTTATTAGGCTGCCCTCGACTTTAAATATTTAAGGGGTTCACCAGCAGGCCCTCACCCCTAATTTTTTAACCTAAAAAATTAACCTCACTCTGGTCCTCCTCCTGACATGTTGACCTAACAAGAACCTGTCTTGTGCCACCCTTCAAACTGAGACATGAAGCTAGGAGCTTTGGATGACTTTGTTTCTTGTGCTCTGCAAGCAGACACTGTTTCACCACGCCCACCGTGCACCATCAGCAGCATGCCCACTTCCTTGTCCCTTACTGCTCGCCTTGCGCATACTAAATGGTATATATACAAGTTTGTCAGAAGTACAGATGCGCAGTTTTTTTTTAGTGTATTAGCAGAAAAATTTCACCAAATGAGCAAACGTTATGCAGCAGATGCAGCGCAGCTAAGGTCACATACCTGTGCTGCATGTGCAGTATAACCTTTATGTATCCTAAATACCTGCCACCAGTGTATTTTTTTCTGCCGTTATTCATATAATGTATAACGTTTGCATAATCAGGCACAGATAGTGTTGGGATAGGATTTGGCTAGGCAGGGCTAGTTGTTCTGTCGAAAAGACCCCAAAGTCCTGTTAAGGACTTTTGTTATATCTGGCTGCAATATTGTTATTCTTGATGGTATAAGTTTCTCCTATATACCTGACATTTATTGTGTTTCATTCTGCCGCTAATCACGGTGACATTACATGTGCAGGACAATGTATGTTTCTCCTGTGTACCTGACATTTATTGCGTTTCTTTCTGCCGCTAACCACGACGACATTAGTTATGTCGCCTTCAATAGCTGCAGAAAAAAATTCACCGGATTTCTGTTATTTGGGATACACAAATGTTAGACAGCAGACGCTGAAAAGGTGGTGTTAAGGTCAGGCAACCTTGCGCAATTTTTAACCCACCACAAAAATAATATATTGCAGCCAGATATAACAATGGACTTTTGTGTCTTTTGAACAGAACTACTAGCCCTGACGAGCCAAATCCTATCCCTTTACTATATGTCCCTCCTTGCGCAAATGTTTGACAGCAGATGCAAATGAGAAACTGAGGTCTTAATTAACGGTAGAAAAAATAGCAACGGATGTCAGGTATATAGACTACAGAACAGTTCTAATGCACACTCTGTGCACGTAGTGGTAGTATTAGGCACACTTGCGTTCTTTTTGACCCAAAAGAAAAAAAAACACGCAGCCAGATTTAACAATGGACTTTTGTGTCTTTTGAACAGAACTACTAGCCCTTCCTAGGCAAATCTTATCCCTACAGTATAAGTCCCTTCTTGCGCAAAATGTTATATAGCAGTCGCAAATGAGGAACTGCGGCCTAAATTAACGGTAGAAAAAATACCAATGGATGTCAGGTATATAGACTTTTGAAAGGTTCTAATACACATGCTGTGCACATGCTGGTGGTGTCAGGCACACTTGCGTTCTTTTTGCCCCAAAAGAAAAAAAAATGCAGCCAGATATAACAATGGACTTTTGTGTCTTTTGAACAGAAATACTAGCCCAGCCTAGCCAAATCCTATTCCTACACTATAAGTCCCTCCGTGCACAAATGTTATACAGCGAGATGCAAAAGAGGTATTGCAGGCTTAACAGCAGAAATAATAGCAAAGGATGTCAGGTACAGTGCCTTGCAAAGGTATTCGGCCCCCTGGATCTTTTCAACCTTTTGCCACATTTCAGGCTTCAAACAAAAAGATATAACAGTTAAAATTTTTGGTGAAGAATCAACAACAAGTGGGTAGCAATTGTGAAGTGGAAAAAAATTTATTGGATCATTTAAACTTCTTTTGTAATAATAAAACTGAAAAGTGGGGAGTGCAAAATTATTCGGCCCCCTTGCATTAATGCTTTGTTGCGCCACCTTTTGCTGCGATTACAGCTGCAAGTCGCTTGGGGTATGTCTCTATCAGTTTTGCACATCTAGAGACTGAAATTCTTGCCCATTCTTCCTTGCAAAACAGCTCGAGCTCTTTGAGGTTGGATGGAGAGCGTTTGTGAACAGCAGTTTTCAGCTCTTTCCACATATTCTCAATTGGATTCAGGTCTGGACTTTGACTTGGCCATTCTATGACCTGGATACATTTATTTTTGAACCATTCCATTGTAGATTTTGCTTTATGTTTGGGATCATTGTCTTGTTGGAAGATAAATCTCTGTCCGAGTCTCAGGTTGTTTGCAGACTCCAACAGGTTTTCATCCAGAATGGTCCTGTATTTGGCTCCATCCATCTTCCCATCAATTTTAACCATCTTCCCTGTCCCTGCTGATGAAAAGCAGGCCCAAACCATGATGCTGCCACCACCATGTTTGACAGTGGGGATGGTGTGTTCAGGGTGATGAGCTGTGTTGCTTTTACACCAAACATATCATTTTGCATTGTTTCCAAAAAGTTGGATTTTGGTTTCATCTGACCAGAGCACCTTCTTCCACATGTTTGGTGTGTCTCCCAGGTGGCTTGTGGCAAACTGTAAACAAGACTTTTTATGGATATCTTTGAGAAATGGCTTTATTCTTGCCCCTCTTCCATAAAGGCCAGATTTGTGAAGTGTTTGACTGATTGTTGACCTATGGACAGACTCTCCCACCTCAGCTCAAGATCTCTGCAGTTCATCCAGAGTGATCATGGGCCTCTTGGCTGCATCTCTGATCAGTCTTCTCCTTGTTTGAGATGAAAGTTTAGAGGAATGGCCGGGTCTTGGTAGATTTTCAGTGGTCTGATACTCCTTTCATTTCAATGTGATCGCTTGCACAGTGCTCCTTTGGATGTTTAAAGCTTGGGAAATCTTTTGGTATCCAAATCCGGCTTTAAACTTCTCCACAACAGTATCACAGACCTGCCTGGTGTGTTCTTTGGTCTTCATGATGCTCTCTGTGCTTTAAACAGAACCCTGAGACTATCACAGAGCAGGTGCATTTATATGGAGACTTGATTACACACAGGTGGATTCTATTTATCTTCATCAGTCATTTAGGACAACATTGGATCATTCAGAGATCCTCAATGAACTTCTGGAGTGAGTTTTCTGAACTGAAAGTAAATGGGCCGAATAAATTTTGCACGCCCAACTTTTCAGTTTTATTATTACAAAAAAGTTTAAATGATCCAATAAATGTTGTTCCACTTCACAATTGTGACCCACTTGTTGATTCTTCACCAAAAATTTAAAATGTTTTTGTTTGAAGCCTGAAATGTGGCAAAAGGTTGAAAAGTTCCAGGGGGCCGAATACTTTCACAAGGTACTGTATATACCGTAGTATACAGAGAGTATCATACAGCATGCAGCAGCTACACAGGTGGCGTTAATGGCAGGCCACCTAGCGCTATTTTTAACACCCCCAAAATAAAAAAATGTTTGCCAGCAAGATATAATAGCCCTTAAAAGGGCTTTTGGGTCTTTTCTGAGCAAATTCTATCCCTAATAATATTATATATGGCAGGGCACTCAATATTTGGACACCACAATTTATTTAGCTAAATTCACCTATACATTAAACAAATATCTATAAAATATCAATAGAATAGGTATAAATTTCGCAGATGTGTCAAGGTACACCCTTATATGCACTCACCAAATCAATATTAGCTATAAAAATAAAAATAACAATAAAAATAAAATCGGAACAGAATAACAATAGTAATAGATCTTTCATCACACCATCATTCACTATAATACACATATGATACATAAATGTCAAAAAATTGCAATTCCTGCATCATATTTGATAGTTGATAAAAATCCTTTCCAAATTAAATACTAAATATGTAATTTCCTTTTGTCTTCTTATTTTTTCTTTGTTCTTTATTTTTCTTCATTTCTACATATTAGGTAGTGGTTGGGGGTGAATGTATAATATGTAGAAATGAAGAAAAATAAAGAACAAAGAAAAAATAAGAAGACAAAAGGAAATTACATATTTAGTATTTAATTTGGAAAGGATTTTTATCAACTATCAAATATGATGCAGGAATTGCAATTTTTTGACATTTATGTATCATATGTGTATTATAGTGAATGATGGTGTGATGAAAGATCTATTACTATTGTTATTCTGTTCCGATTTTATTTTTATTGTTATTTTTATAGCTAATATTGATTTGGTGATCTATTAGAAATAATGAAAGGATAAAAAAAGAGTATTGAAAACGCAATGGAAACGCAAGAGAATCGCCACTAAATTGGTATAATGAAACAATGATAATTCAAGTGGCTAGGATAATGAGTTGATGGCTACGCTATTTGTATCTTTGATATATTTTTTATTATTTTTATATATGAGGCATAATTAGGAAACATGTGGCATACTTGGACGATTAAATTAACATGAACAATCTGAGTACTGCCCAAAGGTGGAGATATAAAAGGAAGTGGACACTCAAATCAAATAGACCCACTGAAGAAGAAGCAGGTGCTTCGAAACGCGTTTGGGCGTCTTGACGATTTGAGTGCAAGTTTTTCCAAAAGAGAGATGCTGGCCAGCTGCAAAAGCAAAAGTGAAGGAGAACAAGTTTTATAATTTTAATCGGTCTTGCATTTAAAACGAGCCCATCTACTTTCAGGACCTGGGAAATAGATTGTAAACCAGGACCTGTATGACATCAGGTCACATGACTTGAATCACGTGACCAACAAGGCGGTGACAAAGCGGAGTCACGTGGGACGCCACGAAACACTCCGGAATACTAACCGCGATCTTCCATGCGGGCAGGCAGACCGAACATACCATAAGAAGAAGGTGGTAAAGTACCCGATATGATCAATGGTGATATTAACAACTAATCACATTAACAGCACCTATTGATATTGGTATATGCACGAGACTCTCTCTACAGACCCATTTCTTTTATTGAAAGTGAACTATAGCAGAAGATGTTGGAGTATTACTAAATATTACTACTATATGCCTCTATATATTTAGGGACATAACAACAAGACTAATATTATATAGGTTTTATATGTTTACTGTATGTATTATATAGGTTTTATATGTTTACTGCATGCATTTTATTAAGGTGATATACAAGTGACATAATGATGTTATAGTTTTTTATGTATGTGAATTCAATTGCGTTGTATGTATTTGCATTTGTGCCATAGGAACACCGTGAGAAGTGGATATAAGGGTGTACCTTGACACATTTGCGAAATTTATACCTATTCTATTGATATTTTATAGATATTTGTTTAATGTATAGGTGAATTTAGCTAAATAAATTGTGGTTTCCAAATATTGAGTTCCCTGCCATATATAATATTATTATTTATTTGTTTTATTTATATTGGTTGGGTGAACCAATAGGGAGAGAGCACCAGGTACGTGATTATTCACAAGTGGAGAGCCTTCATTATTTAATTATTTTTTTTTACAAATTCTATCCCTGCCTAGCGTTCTTCTCTCCCTACTCTATCTTTCCCTGCTTGCAGCAGCTCTTCCTGTCTCAGTATGAGCCAGTCACATGTCACCGTGTGCTTTATAGCACCTGATGACGCGTTCCCGGCCAGCTAATCACTGTAATGCCAGTAGCTAACATGGCTACTGGCATTGCAGTGAATGCCAGTACCTTCCTGCACGCTAATTGGTTAATTAGCGTGCGGGAAGGGGACTCGAGTATGGAGCTCGAGCACACGCGGTGTTCGGACGAACACCGCGCGGTCACGAGCTCCGCCAAGTTCGGCCGGATAGTGTATTCGGCCGAACATGTTCGCTCATCACTAGTAACAAATCATGTAAAAGGCAAAATCCTTCATATTGACTGTTAAATTAGTTCTATAGAGAGTAAAATCTTTGATGACCAATTAAAAATACAGTGAAAATTGTCTTTTAGGGGAATGATCAAATTACACAGAAGAAATTGAAAATTTGTAGCTGGAAAATATGGTCTACAAAGGATGTGGTGTTCTCCAAGAGGTGTTCTTTTTGAAACGTTTTATTGTGCTTATTGCTAGAGATCCATTAAGTTGTCTCACTTCAGCAAATGGCATTTATCATGTAGAAAAAGTTAATACAAGGCAGTTACTAAAGTATTGTGATTGTCCATATTGTCTCCATTGTTGGCTAGATTAATTTTTCCATCCAATTGTACACTGCTTGTTTACAGGGGCTACGGCTATCGTTGCAGTGCAGATATGAAGTGGCGGGACAGTAGCTGATGTGTATGTGTGGCTATGCAAGCTTCCCCATTCCCAGCCACCAGAAAAGCCAGTGTATTTTCCTATAGTGTGCAAACATGGCAACTACTGTTGGATTGCAGGGTGGTCATAATCCCAAGAAACTAGCAGTGTATAATATGATGAAAAAATTAATCAAGCCAGCAACTGAGGCAATATGGACAATCACAATACATTAGTAAGTGCTCTGTATTAATTTCATCTATATGATAAATGTAATATGCTAAAGTGAGACAACCCCTTTAATTCTACCGCCACCGCATCTCTCAAATGTAGCGGCTACTTTATTAGGTATACTTTTCTTGGTTTATTCTTCTCATTGATTTAGGACAAGCTGAATCTACTACACTGGAAACAATCTTTATTTATTTCAGTCCGATCTGTTATAGTACAGTTCCACAGTTATTTAGGCATGCAGTACTATTTTTCACATAAAAAATGATGGATTCTGCACCAGAGCCTATAATGCACATCAATATTCTGAACCTGGGAAACCCATTTAAAGAAGAGCTCCCGCAAAAATTGTTATTCCATGTCCTGCTAGAAATGTACATGATGTAATCTGTAGTGAATGTCATTTTCTTACTAGTGTCTGTATTTTTGAATTATATCTCCCTGATGTTTCTCATCTCTTTCATGTGACTAGGAATCAGACCCACCAACTCACACAGCATCTTTTGTGTGGACAGGAAGTCTAATTCTCTATGCATTCCTATGGAAGCCTCACTTTCAGTCTCATAGGAATGAATAGAACAGTAACTGGCTTCCTGTTGTTAATGTAATTTAGGATAAGTCCCAATTTAGACTTAATACTCAGTTGTCTGTGGTGTTCAAATTATGTTAAATTTCCCCCTTCATGGTAAGAGGGTGCGGCCACAGCACAAGAAATGCACGTCCAGTCTCATTGCTGATCATGCAGATCTCTCCTGGTTACACCCAGGGAGCTAATTTTATTAGAAATACATGATGGTGTAATCACACCCCCCTTTGTCATCAATTTTAATATGTCCAATCACAATCATACAAGTTTACATTGAACAACAAATCAAAAGTGTTATAATGGCAGCCAATGGTATACACATTACTTCATCTAACTGGGAAATTCCATATGCATATATTAACTTCTGCTAAGTTCCTGTTTTCCTACAGACATATCAAGTGATTATGAGTCATTTTTATTTTTAAGCATATGTGACATCTAATGGAGCTTAGAGATTATAAGATATAAGAGATATGGATATAAGGAGATGGAGACCACCTAATAATGAAATATACAACCTTAGCACAATTGTGTTCACCAACTAACTAAATTTCTTTAACAGTTTTCCTCCTCTTGAACATAATTTGCTAATAGTCTAAAGAGAGTTTCCCAATTGACTATATTCAGTTCAAACCAGGGCCTATGGGCCATCCATTAATCTGAGGTGTATCGATCAGGACAGACCCTATATCATCAATGCAGATCTTATATCTGTTCGTTCTCTGTTCATGGGATGGAGAAGGAGACACAAGTAAATAAGTGTCTTCCTCCTCTTGTACACAGCCTGCTTAGGTATCCAGAGGACTCCCCCAATGACTACTTCTGACTGGATTCCCCAGATCAGGGCTGATAAGCCATTCATCATCTATGGTAGACTCCACTGGACACTCAGCATTTTTCCCTACATTTTCCTTTAAGTTATTCCAAGTTATTCCCTGCACAGCACAGGGGCACAATCAGAAGCGAGGCAAAAATATCCAATAATCATCAGAGTTCAAAGTTGTCACGTCTAGGATGTCTTAGTTCTCATCTGAATCATCAGGCTTAGAAATTCGCAGGCTGGATTGATGTATATATGTATATTCCTCTCTTGTAGATTCTCCATGATTCACATTCAGTATACAGGTTATTTTTAAAGTCAGGTGATGATGATAATATCTTCTTTCTGACCTTACTGCCAATTTAATCAGAAACAACAAATTTAGTATCATTTTACTTAACTAAATCAGTTAATTGGGTTCAATCAACACAGCAAATCAGTCTAATCAATAGACAATTCTTTCTTAGAATTAGTGGCTCTATAAATCTCCCTTAACCTCTTAGTATACTCCACTTCAGCAGCCACCCAAACCATACCATCCTTATCATGGCATGTGCATAGTATGATCTTTTTCTCTTTCTCAATAAAATCTGCTCCGGTACACGTTGTAATGGAACCAGTAAAGGACCTCTTCTCTTTTTCCTTCAAACTCAGGGATGATTAGCTAAGGCACAGACCAGTGAGCGGTGAGGTGGCAGCCATCTATATGCATCCGTTTCACATACCACATACCATCATCATTTTTCGATTGCTCGATACTTGCCAAGTGGGTTGCTATTCTTTCAGTATGTTATAGACCAGCCAGTTTTTTGTTTTTTTTTAATCTGCTTAAACCTTTGTTAGTGAAGTTAGGACACAAATTAGAACATAATGAACATAATGGGGCAAAGATGTAATACTCAGACTTTACTCAATAATCCAATCCTGATTAAACAATATCCAAGTGAGTCCACACCACCTTTCCTCTCACTGTGTTGATTATTTGCTATTTCTATAATCTCTCATTATTTGGCAAACTTCATAAGCATTAAGTATATTATCAATGTAAATATGTTTGGCTTCACCAATGTTGGAATGGTGAACACAGCACTCATTAGGGACCATCAAATCTGGGATCCAAACTTTCCTTTATATAAACTAGGTACTAGTCTTTGAGTCCAGATCTAAAAAGGAATTACACACATGTTTGTGTTCAACAGTCAGAGCTGACCTGTAAGGGCTCCTACCACTTTAGGAAAGACAAAAAGTGTCAAAAGGCTTGTTCTACATCCAGTATTTCTCTACTTGCTACCTCAGCCAGTATCTTCTTTTACTCTTGCTTTTACTACAGACCAGGTGTTTCCTGAAAAATAGATCAACATAGACAAGGACATATTCATGCTGCCCCACCTTTGGAAACTTAATGCAGTCCATCTGCAATCTCTGAAATAGGCAAGATGGCCTAGGTATATGCCTTTCTGGAACTCTCAAAGTTCTTCCAACATTATTATAGGCCCACATGTAACCTTGGACAAACCTGGTGGCAGCGCTGCTGGACCCCTGGAATTCCCACCATCTCTCCTCCTGACACATACATCAACCCATGTGCTGAATTCATCATCAACGGGCAGAGTGCACTTGAGAAGGCACCATTTTACCTACCCTCCAAAGCTTGTTATCACTCCTTGCTCTTACTTTAAAGGTCGTAATGGGCGTACATAGAAATCATGGGGCCCCATAGCAAAACTCAGAATTGGGCCCCCCCCTAAAAAAAAAAAAAAGTTGAATTCTTCAACTAACTTAAGGGCTCATGCACACAAACGTCTTTTTGTCCACCTCCTATCCACATTTTTTGCAGGTCGGATGCAGAATGCAGACAGTGTCCGTGTTTTGCTACCCGCAAAAACGGCTATGACCATGTGCATGAGCCCTTATAGGAACATTATAGGTACATTTTATGTGCGTTGTGTTTATGTTCACATGAAGCACTGGGTTAAGATGGCAGAACTGGTGCTTACTCCAGTCCTGCTAGATTCAGCCATGTATAGATGACACCAACAGCTGAAGGCACAGGCTAAACAGGCTACGCACTACACATTTAGGTCTTACAATACATAATGTTTGTGTGTGTATATGTGTTTGTGTATATATATGTATGTGAGTATGTGTATATATATATATATATATATATATATATATATATATATATATACGTAAATATAATATTACATAGACAAATTCTAAAGGGGGGTTCAGTACCTCCTTCCTCCCATTACCTTCTTAGAAATAGGCTATTAGTAATTAGGCAATGAAGGGCAGGGACTGACATCCTCCCCCCCTTTCAGAATTTGAAGCATATAAGCATATGGCTATGGGGGTTGCTGTGTGGTAAGCAGTGATATATATATATATATATATATATATATATATATATATATATATACACAGTAATGACAGAGTGTAAAATCACTATGTCCACCTCCCTTCCACCCTGCAGCACATGTGCGGACTGTCTGCTGTGTCTGTGCAATGTGGGATGCTGGAAATACCTTTCCGACCGGGCACTGCATGTCAGGAGATCAGAGCAGTAAAGTGCTGCTAACCCTGCCAGGGCCGCTCTCTCATAGGGCAGCTGCTGCTGCTGCTGCTAAACCTGTAATGTACATCATACAGGAGAAGCTACAACTGAATGGGCCCCACACCATTTTTTCTACAGACCCCACCCCCCTCTCCCCTCTGATACCTATCCTCAGTGTCCTAAATATTTGGATATTAGTAGTAGTGCTTTAAATAAATATATATATATATATATACACACACACACTACTACCCATATCCAGATATATCCTATACACAGAATAAGCAGATTGCAGATGGCATAGATACACATAATAACACACACACATACACATATATACATATATATATACACACACACACACAGATACATACACATATATTGTGATACTGTGTGTGTATGTGTATATATATATATATATATATATATATATATATACACACACAAACATATAGATATACATATCCATATATATACATATACACAGACACTTATTTACTTACAGGCTGCAGGTTCTTCCTTCTCATCTGATGTCTCTTGAAGGCTAAAGGACCTTCGGAATGCAGTAATAGTAGGATAGAGGACCTTCGATCATGTGACATGATGACATCATCAAAGGTCCTTTAGCCTACAGATTACTGTATTCCAAAGGTCCTTGATACTAGTATTTACACTATTTCTTAGTACATTTCAAGCCAGACTGGGCCCCCTTTAGATACAGTCACACAGGGGCCCGGACTGGCTTGAAAAGTAGTAGAAATTACACTGCTCCCTTCTCCTCTGGGGGCCGAAGCAGCTGGCAAGGGAGATGTTTACTCAGGTTGGAAAGGGGGCGGGGCCATTCAGCCTTGCCGGGCCCCTTCAGCTCATGGGCCCCATAGCAACTGCGTAGTCTGCCTCTATGGGCGGTATGCCAGTGTGCATATTATTGCTGTTCTAGCCTACAATCTCCTGCAGGTTATTTGACAGTAAACAGAATATTAATCAGCTCTGACATACCCACTTCTCCAACCCCAGCACTCTTCTGCCCTGCAGGTGGAAGCCCTTCTTTTGCCATCTGCTTTTCCTCCTTTTCCACATCATCTAGTATTGATGAGATTATGTCATCAGGAACATCCAGCTCCTTCTCTGTCTGCATATTGATGACTTTTCTGGGACATGGAGACTTTGAAGGATAATTTGGAAGAAGTAAAGCCAGTAAGCGATGAGGATGGTCATCAATAAGACTTGCTGCCCCCCCCCAAGTGGTGCAGACTGGATGGTATTGGTTGGCACGCTGGGCACTGGAATAATAAAGGCTTCCATCTTAGTGGAGGTAAATGTAGGAATAAGTAAATAAAACTGATGCAGAATAAGAATTTTCAGCTGCACTGTCTCTAGTGCATGAGCGCTTGCCATGTCTCTACCTATGCTCAGCTCACAGGACAATGGTGCAGACCACGTAGGGTTTACATAGATGAACGGTGTTGCAGAAAGGTAGCTTGGGAAGGGGGCTGAAATTAAAAAAATTGCTGTGGGGTCCAGTCATTTCTAGTTACACCCTTGGGTTAAAGATCGACTATATATATATAATTTTTTTTAAATTTCTCCAAGAATGCTTTTCTAACAACTGATTTTCACCATTTTACTCTTTCATCACGCATCACATGGGGATGAAGGCAAATTAGCATTTCCAGCATTTTATGGGTAGATCCATACTCATTACACACATAGAGAATCTATTCTGGTACAGTGTATACATATTATTTCAGATCACAATGCTTTTAGCTAGAATACTTTAATATACTGTATAAGCAAATAATGTGTTACGCGATGGGCACTAATTTTGCCCTCTCCTATGCAAATCTCTGAAGAGGTTTATTCAAAGGAAAATGCATAGGATAAAAACCTTCTGATATATGACAGATATAATGATGATTTGTTCTACGCCTGCCGTGAGAATGAAATGGAAGTGTCCAAATTTTGGGACTAGTAGAAAAAAACAGCTTTGGACTTTCACTCATCATATTTTTCAATGCATCATAGAAATTCCCAGTTTGGTTATGTCAATATTCTCATCAGTTCTCATTTTAAACAGGACGATATGAACAGATATACATAGCAGTTATTTAGAATTTCACAGCTTAGAATAAACCCCTCAGCTTAATGGTGTTGTCCTGTGAAAAATATTCCACAGTTTTCAAACCAGCACCTGGATCTGAATACTGTTGTAATTGCATTTAATTAAAAAAAAAATCATTATACCTACTGTGTTATTTAATGAAATCTATCTGTATAGCGCCACCTGCTGTTTGCTCTTTTTCTAATTTCTCTGTCCTGCTCACTGAGACGGAAGCCCATGCTCAGTTCCATCCTTCAACTGCCACGAGCTGCAGCAAAAAGGACACACCCCTGAGAAAGGAGATGCCTCCTAAGCTGATTACTTGGAATAAATCTAGCAGAACAATTTGAGCAATGGATAGGGAGATCTCTGGATTTGTTTGAGGTACAGAGCTGGTTCTAACTTTGTTAGGAAGAGGTTGTCATATACCGTACTAGATTATGTATGATTTTAATTTTTTACATTGATCATGGCATAATCCTTTGAAGAATTTCTGCCTTTGGCCAATTTAAACATATTAGGAAGAATTGTTTTAACATTAAAACATATAAAAATGCAAAATCCTCAACAACCATTTTCTGTAAAAAACATTATCTAAAAGGGGCATCCATGGTTCCTCAAAAAGACTTCAGGAACAATGCCAGAGGACTTGAAAGCAAATCTGTTAGATTCGGTTCCTTCACTGAATTTTACAAAAAAAGCAGTGGGTGCATTGACAAGAGATTGCGCTTCTCCCCATAATTGTACCCCTCTGATATACATAACACAGTGTAAAATTAAAAAAAAAAAGAGAAAAATCATACTTACCTGATCCATTTGCTCGCGAGAGGCCTGCCGCCGCCACCTTGCTTGAAGATCTGGCGCGAAATCTTGCCTGGCTCAAGATGATGTAATCGTACCAGCGCGGTGATGTCATACAGTATGTCAACATGCATGGGATTTTGCCTGTGATCTTCAAGCAAGATGTTTGTGGCTGGCCTGTCGCGAGTAAATGAATTAGGGGAGTATGATTTTTTTTTGTTTGTTTTTTTTTTACTCTATTTCAAATTAAATTGATTCGCTACCATGAAGCATGAGGAAATTCAGCTTTGCAAATTTATCCTTCGTGGACTACGATTCACTTAACACTATTTAGAACAATCACATTAGTGAGGTATTTTTATTAATTCTCACTTGCTTAAAGGGGTTGCCCATCTTTGGGGGCCTTTCTGACACTCTTCCACCTTATCCAACCTGGGAAGAGAAGCATACTCATGCTCCCCACCGCTGGGTTCCGGTTTCTTCAGCCCCTAACTGCCACTGATGCGCTTCGGTCCCAGCTTATAAACTTCTGGTTTGACAGGTTTCACATGTGCCAATGACTGGTTGCAGCTGTGATGTGTCCTGTGTGACTTAGTGACAGTGGTGACAGGCTGTCAGAAGATAGAGGGAGTGATGCAGTGTTTTTGGCCCCAACACTAATTCTCCCATCAATATAGATTCAAACAATGCAGTTATAAGAAATGTCACTTTCTGTTCCAGGAAAAAGTCAATAAATGGCATTTGTATGACAGTATGGACTATGTAAAAAACAGTCTGTAGAGCAATAACATTCACAGGCAGAAATCAGAAATTAACTTCTTTAACCATAATGAATAATGCTGTACATGAATTGTATGGAATTGTATTGAGCAGGCTGCAATGACAGAGAGCAACAATCACGCTGAACCCCGTCTTTTAACCCCTCAGATGGCACTGTCAACAGCAAGCAAGTCAGGTAGAGAGGGAGCTCCCTCTGTCTTCTGATCAGAGCCCCACCAGAGCACGCCACGTTCATTGGTAATAGGGCTTATGTGCAGCATATTTCCATTCAAGTGAGTAGACATGGCCTGCAATGGCAAGTACATCTGATATACAATGCACCGTGCTTGCTAATGTGAAAGTAGCGTAAGGCTACTTTCACATTAGCGGCAGGCCTGATCCGGCAGGTGAAGAGTGCTGCCGGATCAGGACTGCCGCAGCGACATGTGTGGAGCCGGAACCGTGCTCTGGCCCCACACATGTCACACAGTACATACATACACACACACACACACACAAACATATAGACAGACAAACACACATACATACTTACATGCTCCCGGCAGGTCTTCGGAGCGCCGGAGGAGCAGGACGGCTCGCACAGGTGACGATTCCCCACAGCGCCCTCTGCTGGGCGCCTGGTGGAATCGTCATCTGTGCGCGCCGACCTGTCCCTACGCCGCTCTGAAGACCTGCCGGGGAGCATGTAATTATGTATGTGTATTTGTATGTCTATATGTGTGTGTATGTTTATTTTTATGTGTATGTCTATGTCTGTATGTGTGTATGTGTAGCCGGATCCATCATGAACTCCATTGAAAGTCAATGGAGGGCGGATCCGGTTACCATTGTGGTCACACCAGACGGATCCACCCCCATTGGGGGTCATTCCGGATCCGTCTGGGTGCGGATGCCTGGACCGGAGAGGGCCCTCACTGATAAGATATTGATGATTTATCATAAGGATAGATAAACAAATCATCTGCAGAACTCCTTCAGTTCCAAAAAAACCAAGTGTATTTATTCACCAAAATGTATCATAACAGAGCTCTCTAACACACTTGATTTTTTGGAACTGAAGGAGTGCCTCAGATCATTTGTGGACTTATCTGTGGGACCATGAAGCCGAGGTCTGACACTGATAGCACCCACGAGTCCCCCTAAAGATTACCCCCTATGGGCGGTATATACCTATTTAGGTAACCTAGTGCTGCTCCAATATGAACTTTTTATCCAGCCCCAAATACCTCTCTAACGTGCCTTTTAGGACTGAAAATCTGCTAGCTGTGTCCAAAGTCCTGATGAAGCACTTTCCCACTCAGACCTTTATGCAATAGCAAGAAAAGAGGCAATACTGACTGATCATACCTCTTAGACTTACCAGTTACAACTTTCCATACCACACTCGATTTATCCCATGTATGAGTGATGCTGCTGTTCGGTAATGATGCCACATCGGGACAGGCAGCAGACCCTCCAATATCTAAGTTCTCAACTGCATTTGGATCCAAAGTATGCAAACAGAGTAGACAATTGTGCAGCATGAAGGCTTCTACCCGAGTGGTCCAGTGCATGTGCACCCATTGCTCTATAATTAAATATGTCCAGCTTGTATGATGTCATAGTGTTTACTTGTTTCACCTTTTGTTACCTCTATAGATGGTATACAGCCTTGTTTTATATGTGCATTGCCCTGATGAAAACACTAATCTGCAAAGCCTTACTAATAAAACAGTTTCTTCATAAAGTTCTGTTTTCTTGAGATCAGCATTGCACTCCACTTTTCTCCTTGTAAAATACTAACCAAGAGATTGTGGTTTGCACATCTCCTGAGTTGAATAAAGTTGTAACAGCACTCACACTACTTCACCAGGTTAGCAGATTACCATCCCTTTTTTAACCAAAGCCTGATTCACATTAACAAGTGTTCCTGCACGATATGATGCTTTGGCGTTTTTGTTTTTTTTTTCTTTTTTTTGTTTTCTCAGTTTTATTGGACAACACGTTTCCAAGTAAGACATAAAGAAAAACAAATTCATATTTTTTGTTGATTTCTTGTCTGTACATTAGGCTTTAGTTGGAGTCTATAAGGCATAATGCAGATTGAGTTTTTCTGCAGATTCCATCAAAATTCTACTGTTTCTGTTCAGCTTAACAGGGAGTTTTTTTCATTAGAAAAATTAATACTAAATGTTTTCATTGTTGCTGTTTTATCTTTTTTATGTTCTGTTTTCATGGTTTTAATCCTGGAAACTTCTTTAGTTCCATGTGGTTGATGCTGTTTCTGAAGCACTGTACACTAAATATTAACCTAAAATGGAACTAAAAATAAGATAATTCTAAATGATATCTTTGACTTTGGATTGTGACAACACATTGGTGGAATCTCCATTAATTTCCACCTATAAATGTGTGTATTCAAGAGCACATAGAATTTACTCTATGGCTGCTTTGCACCAGACCTTTCAACTTTTCCCCTTTTTGTCACTATCACCATTTTTGGTGGGCCATGGATGGGTAATCCACAGCACAACACATTTAACAATAAATGTGCATTAAAAAAAAAACACTAAGATTTGGTGGGTACTATCTCTCCTTGGGGAGAGAGTGTCTTAATCGGTGTGAGGAGACTTATAGGCCATACATGCTCCTCCAGAATTATGGCGCTCTCTCCCCATAAGAGTACCTCCAAATCCTGACCTAGGCCTCTCACCCAGTTAGGCCAGTACTCTGCTGTGCACTGATGAGGGGCAATCACCCCAAAACAGTGGTTTGCAGGCTGGCTTATTTATTATCCAAGTCAACTCTCAAGGTCTATTTAAATGGTCAAACATTGACTTATAGGATAGCTGCCTTACATGTGATAGCATTAGAGGCAGAGCTTGTTGAGAGCTCACTTGCATCCCTTTCCCCCCAAAAAAAACTAGCACACATTGCATTTGAAACCTAAACTACCACCTTCTAGATTTCATTTTCTGGTGAATGAACGGCCCAAGAATGCACCAAAATGATTTAGATGTATATTACACCAGTAAACACCAGCCTTTATACAGTGCCTTGCGAAAGTATTCGCCCCCCTGGAACTTTTCAACCTTTTGCCACATTTCAGGCTTCAAAAAAAAAGATATAACATTGGGTCACAATTGTGAAGTGGAACAAAATTTATTGGATCATTTAAACTTTTTTTTGTAATAATAAAACTGAAAAGTGGGGCATGCAAAATTATTCGTTCCCTTGCATTAATACTTTGTTGCGCAACCTTTTGCAGCGATTACAGCTGCAAGTCGCTTGGGGTATGCCTCTATCAGTTTTGCACATCTAGAGACTGAAATTCTTGCCCATTCTTCCTTGCAAAACAGCTCGAGCTCTTTGAGGTTGGATGGAGAGCGTTTGTGAACAGCAGTTTTCAGCTCTTTCCACATATTCTCAATTGGATTCAGGTCTGGACTTTGACTTGGCCATTCTAAGACCTGGATACGTTTATTTTTGAACCATTCCATTGTAGATTTTGCTTTATGTTTGGGATCATTGTCTTGTTGGAAGATAAATCTAAGTCCTAGTCTCAGGTCTTTTGCAGACTCCAACAGGTTTTCATCCAGAATGGTCCTGTATTTGGCTCCATCCACATTCCCATGAATTTTAACCATCTTCCCTGTCCCTGCTGATGAAAAGCAGGCCCAAACCATGATGCTGCCACCATCATGTTTGACAGTGCGGATGGTGTGTTCAGGGTGATGAGCTGTGTTGCTTTTACGCCAAACATATCTTTTTGCATTGTTTCCAAAAAGTTCAATTTTGGTTTCATCTGACCAGAGCACCTTCTTCCACATGTTTGGTGTGTCTCCCAGGTGGCTTGTGGCAAACTGTAAACAAGACTTTTTATGGATATCTTTGATAAATTGGTTTATTCTTGACACTCTTCCATAAAGGCCAGATTTGTGAATTGTTCGACTGATTGTTGACCTATGGACAGACTCTCCCACCTCAGCCGTAGATCTCTGCAGTTCATCCAGTGTGATCACGGGCCTCTTGGCTGCATCTCTGATCAGTCTTCTCCTTGTTTGAGATGAAAGTTTAGAGCAGGGATCTCAAACTCGTGGCCCTCCAGCTGTTGCAAAACTACAACTCCCAGCATGCCCCAATAGCTGTAGGCTCTCCTGGCATGATGGAAGTTGTAGTTCTACAACAGCTGTAGGGCCACGAGTTTGAGATCTCTGGTTTAGAGGGACGGCTGGGTATGGTAGATTTGCAGTGGTCTGATACTCCTTCCATTGCAATATGATCGCTTGCACAGTGCTCATTTGGATGTTTAAACCTTGGGAAATCTTTTGGTATCCAAATCTGGCTTTAAACTACTCCACAACAGTATCATGGACCTGCCTGGTGTGTTCCTTGGACTTCATGATGCTCTCTGTGCTTTAAACAAAACCCTGGGACTATCACAAAGCAGGTGCATTTATATGGAGACTTGATTACACACAGGTGGATTCTTTTTATCTTCATCAGTCATTTAGGACAACATTGGATCATTCAGAGATCCTCAATGAACTTCTGGAGTGAGTTTTCTGAACTGAAAGTAAATGGGCCGAATAATTTTGCACGCCCAACTTTTCAGTTTTATTATTACAAAAAAAGTTTAAGTGATCCAATAAATTTTGTTCCACTTCACAATTGTGACCCACTTGTTGTTGATTCTTCACCAAAAATTTAAAATGTTATATCTTTTTGT
Organism: Rhinella marina; assembly: GCA_900303285.1. NCBI lineage: Eukaryota > Metazoa > Chordata > Amphibia > Anura > Bufonidae > Rhinella > Rhinella marina. The sequence goes on along the minus strand of ONZH01009097.1, from coordinate 9,944 downwards.
TTGAAGACTGAAATGTGGCAAAAGGTTGAAAAGTTCCAGGGAGCCGAATACTTTCGCAAGGCACTGTAAATGTATCCTTAACTCATTACAGTCATTCTTGGGCTGCAGATATGCAAAGACTTTGGCCAAATGATGTCTCATGGATAAACACAGAATCGTGATGCTATATGACAACATAGTAAAAGTGAATGTGGTCACATTGTGACCTGCAGGTTACCAGATATCCAAACTGTGTTGTAGGTTGCAATGTGACCACATTTACTTTTCTTATATTGCCATTTAACATCACAATACTGAGGCAGTTCATTGCTGTGACCAGTGATTGGCTGAGTGGCCATTTCCTGCCATTTCTTGCATGTTAAGCCCAGACCAACAAGTGGAGACCAACAGGGACCCAGTAAGTTTCGCAAAGGCAGCGACCGGGGAATCGGTAGTAAATATTATTTTTTTCCCCGCCATTTTGAGTGACTATTGTCTCACCTGATTGACCACCAATTCTAAATGATGACCTACTGAGGTTCAACTAATCATTCTGATCAGCCCATGGATTTATACAGTCAATAATACATGCACACACTGTACAGTAAACTTTAGAAATGAAGGCAGACAGGATTTCATTATTCAATTCTATGGCTTTGTGAAGAGAAGTAAAGAATGTGGAGCTCTGTATCAGCACGCTGAGATCAGCTTTACAATGTAAGGATCAAAGCTCCTATGGCACACTTCCATAACATATGCATATATCTGCTCTCACATCTGTTCCATGGTATGCTTGGCATTCTGGAAAAAAAAAATCAGCATTTTTCTATTAATTAGATAAATTAATGAACAAATTAATTAACTAATTCGTTAATGACCATAAATCTATCACTTCAGAATGTACGGCTTGCATTTCAGCAAGATGATTTTCACCAATGTTTAGAACCTATGTTACAATCAGAGATGAGCAAATTTTTCAAAAATTCGATTCGGCTGATTCCCTGAATTTTCCGAAAAAATTCGCTTTGATCTGAATAAATTTGTTGCGAATCGCGTTAGAAAACGGCTACTTCCAGGGTGCAGAGAGCATGGATAGTGGTGTAGAACACTGTGCCTTACAGTAAAACGCATAGGGAGTAGTGTTGAGCCAGCACTTCTGTGCTTGTATGCTCGGGTGCTCTGGCCGAGCAACCGAGCATAATGTTAATCAATGGGACTAAACCAGGCACCACCCGCACAGAAGATGGGAGGGTGTCTGGTTAATAGAAAAAGGTCAGAATCGCGACTTCTCCTCTTTTACTCCTTTCGCTTGTAAAAGTATGCTAATTAACTGAATTTGTATGCATTTGCGCACAATGTGTATGCATTAGCGTCCAAATGCGTACGCATTTGCATACAAATTCGTACGCATTAGCATACAATGCGTGTCTTTAGCGTACAAATCAACATTACAGTGAATGCCAGCATAGCGCTTGAGTACACTCGGTGTTCTACTGTGGTAGTGGAAGAATACTGTGAGCCAGTGTGACACGCACATAACAGGCTTCTTAGAATCGCTGCACACTTTTATGTATTTGGGCAGTTAAGGGGTCAAAACTCACCAAACAACTCAAGTGTGAACTCAGCCTTACAGGTCAATGTTAGCGCCAGCTATAAAGAATTGTGCAGAGGCCCAATTATCCTACTAGAGCGCCAAAAGCACACGCCTTTTACACCAATTCACTGATTCCACATACATTTCGACAGAACCTGTCCTATTAAACGCTTATACAAGCAGAACCCCCCAGACAGGTTGGAGATAGCAGTGGCAGCAGCATCAGCAGACTATAGAGTGGCATGACGACAGTGTGGCCAGGTGGCAGCATCATGAGTAGGCCACAGAGTGGCAGAATGACAGACCCTGGAAGTGGTCGGCAGCCAGGAGACGGCATGTGGAGTCGGCGGTGGCGGCGACAGCACCATCAAGCCAGAGAGTGGCATGATGACATACCCTGAAGAGCAGACCATAATAAAAAATTTTCTTCCTTTTGGTTAAGATCAACTGTCGCATATGTTCTTATCAGTATCGGGGCTGGTTATGCCAGCGGACGGGAATGTAAGACAGAGGAGGTGCAGCGAAGGCTCCAGCTTTGCCTCGACTATGACAAAATGTCAGTATTGACCCAAGACGCCAAGAAAGTTCGGAGTTCCATCTTGAGATCGAGCTGGCGGTCTGCAGGGAGCTGAGCTACCACCTGTAGGAGCCCCTGCCTCTCGCCTCCTCCATGCTCATTGCTGAGTGTCCCGGGGGCCGGAATTGTTTACTTTTAAAAATTTGAGTGTTCAAAACAAACAGGGTTTCCTGTGTACTTGAGCTTTGAATAATGGAATAGGACTACAGAACGTACCAAAAATTTACGACTGACATGCTGCTGCAGAAGAGAGTGGTACAGTAACAGCAGCTGCAAGAGGCAGCAGTCAAACAAATTTCAAGGCCACAGAGTGGCACCGTAAGAGCAGCAGCAAGAGTCAGCAGTGGAATACATTTCAAGGCCACAGAGTGGGAGAGGCAGCAGGAGTGGTACTAATTTTAAAGAGACAGAATGACACAGTGACAAACCCTGGGAGAGTCAGCTGCACTCATAAAAATTTAAATGCAGCATACCATAGAGTGGCACAATTACATAATTTGGACGTAGTGGCAGCTAGAAGACAGCGTGTGGAGGCGGCGGCAGCATCAGGCGACAGAGTGGCACAATGACAGACCCTGAAGTGACAGCAGCATGAGTAGGCCACAGATTGGCACAATCAAAGACCCGGGAAGTGGCAGCAGCAGTCGTTAAAATTGGAAGGCGACAGAGTGGCAGAATGACAGACCCTGGAAGTGCAGCAGCATGAGTAGGCCACAGAGTGGCAGAATGACAGACCCTGGAAGTGGCAGCATTAATGGAAGTAGTAGTACAATTTGGAGGCCACAGAGTGGCACAATTACCTTATTTTGAGGTAGCGGCAGCTAGGAGACGGCATGTGAGGTAACTAGAGAGGTAAGAGCTATAGTGAATGATAAAAAGTCTGCCTATAAGAGGTATAAAGAGTCTGGAAGTGTAGCGGACAGAGACGTTTATAAAATTATACAGAAGAAGACAAAACAGAGTATTAATGCTGCTAAAGCTTCAAAGGAGGAAGAAATGGCCAAATCTGTTAAGGAGGGAAATAAAACCTTCTTCAGTTATATTAGTGACAGGAAGAAGAAAAACTGCGGCATTACAAAACTTAGCAATGGAAAAAATCTGTATATAGATGGGAATAAGACGGTCGCTGACCATCTGAATAACTACTTCTGCTCAGTTTTTTCAGATGGCGACTTTCATAATCAGAACATGGCTGGACATAGCATTGCCTCTAGTTGTAAAGTTTCAGCCCCAGTGTTTTCAGAGGCCGATGTTCTACAGGAACTTGTCTGGCTAAAGTTAAATAAGGCAATGGGTCCGGATGGCATCCACCCCAGAGTTCTTAAAGAACTCCAATCTGTGATTGTTGGCCCCCTGACTGATCTGTATAATCAGTCCCTTCTTACAGGAGATGTTCCTGATGATTGGAGAATGGCTAATGTTGTACCCATTCACAAGAAGGGTAGTAGAGAAGAAGCTAGTAACTATAGGCCAGTCAGCTTGACATTTGTAGTGGTAAAAATGATGGAAACTCTACTAAAAAAGTAGATAATTGACCATCTAACAATAAACAACTTGATGGACCCAAACCAGCATGGCTTTACTGAGGGCCGATCATGTCAGACTAATCTCATTGATTTCTTTGACTAAACTGCTGGATGAAGGTGGTGCTGTGGATATCGCCTACCTGGATTTCAGTAAAGCTTTTGGTACAGTTCCCCATAAAGAGCTGATAGAGAAGTTATCAAAAATTGGACTTAACCCCTGGATAGTTCAGTGGATCTGCAGTTGGCTGAAGGACAGATACCAGAGGGTTGTTGTTAATGGAGTGTATTCTGAGGAGAGGCTGGTTACAAGTGGGGTGCCACAAGGATCTGTTCTGGGTCCTGCTCTGTTTAACATGTTTGTAAGTGACATAAGGGACGGCTTGGTAGGGAAGGTTTGCTTGTTTGCTGATGACACAAAAGTGTGTAATAGGGTTGATGTTCCAGGAGGTGTCGATAATATGGAGAATGATTTATCTTTATTAGATAAGTGGTCAAAACAATGGAAACTTCAGTTCAATGTTTCCAAATGTAAAATAATGCACTTGGGGAGAAGAAATCCTCTGAGTATCGTATTGGTAGTTCTGTGCTAACAAAGACCTCAGAAGAGAAGGATTTGGGGGTAGTCATCTCTGACAGCCTCAAAATGAGTAACCAATGTAGCCAGGCAGTAGGGAAAGCAAATCGTATGCTTGGCTGCATAGCTAGAGGTATAACGAGCAGAAAGAGGGAGATTGTGATCCCTCTGTATAGAGCTCTAGTGAGACCACATCTGGAATACTGTGTTCAATTCTGGAGACCTCACCTGCAAAAGGATATTGCTAAAATAGAACAGGTCCAAAGAAGAGCTACAAAAATGGTGGAAGGTCTAAAGCATAGAACTTATCAAGAAAGACTCCGAGTTCTTAATATGTATAGTCTGGAGGAAAGAAGAAAAAGGGGGGACATGATTGAAACCTTTAAATATGTTAAAGGACTGAATAAAGTTCAGGAGGGAAGGGTTATTAATAAGAAACTGAACACAAGAACAAGGGAGCACAATCTGAGGTTAGTTGGGGGAAAAATCAAGAACAACATTAGGAAATATTACTGAAAGAGCAGTAGAAGCTTGGAGCAAACTTCCAGCAGAGGTGGTTGATAAATCCACAGTAACTGAATTTAAACATGCCTGGGATAAACATGTATCTATCCTAAGATAACAATAAAAGGATAATAAAAGGGCAGACTAGATGGACCAGGTGATCTTTTTCTGCCGTCAATCTTCTATGTTTCTATGTGCAGTTCGCGGCGACAGCAGCATCAGGCCGGAGAGTGGCATGATGACATACCCTGAAGAGCAGACCGTATTAAAAAATTCTCTTTCTTTTGGCTAAGATCAACTGTCGCATATGTTTTTATCAGTATCAGGGCTGGTTATGCCAGCGGACGGGAACGTAAGACAGAGGAGGTGCAGTGAAGGCTCCAGCTTTGCCTCGACTGTGACAAAATGTCAGTATTCTAATCGGTAACTATCGGCACTTCGCTCCGGTGCACGCTGCACGTGGGAAAGGAGCAATCTCCACATATATAATAACAAAAAGATCCCCAGCAGTCGTGACTTCACTTTGCAATCTGCATCTATTTATTGGATCATATCATATAGGATATACCAGGACGTGTTTCGGCGAGTAGCCTTTATCAACAGGTGATAAAGGCTACTCGCCGAAACACGTCCTGGTATATCCTGTATGATATGATCCAATAAATAGATGCAGATTGCAAAGTGAAGTCACGACTGCTGGGGATCTTTTTGTTATTAAAATGTCAGTATTGACCCAAGACGCCAAAAAAGTTCGGAGTTTCGTCTTGAGATCGAGCTGGCGGTCTGCAGGGAGCTGACCTATTACCTGTGGGACCCCTGCCTCTCGCCTCCCCCATGCTCATCGCTGAGTGTCCCGGGGGCCGGAATCGTTTACTTTTAAAAATTTGAGTGTTCAAAACAAACAGGGTTTCCTGTGTACTTGAGCTTTGAATAATGGAATAGGACTATAGAACGTACAAAAAATTTAAGACTGACATGATGCTGCAGAGGAGAGTGGTACAGTAACAGCAGCTGCAAGAGGCAGCAGTCAAACAAATTTCAAGGCCACAGAGTGGCACCGTAACAGCATCTGCAAGAGGCAGCAGTTGAATACATTTCAAGGCAACAGAGTTGGAGAGGCAGCAGGAGTGGTACTAATTTTAAAGAGACAGTATGGCACAGTGACATACCTTGGGAGAGGCAGCAGCAGTCAAAAAAATGTATTTAAAAGTAACACTGACAACCCCACAAACTCAGATTCACTAATTTCTTTAAAATGATATTCACTGACTAACTTACAGCAATATCACGCTTCTCTTCTTGGATAGCGAATGAGGCCTAAAATACTTATTTGAAACTAACCACCCCACAAACTAAGATATATATATATATATATATATATATATATATATATATATATATATATATTTTAAATGATATTCACTGACTACCTTACAACAATGTCACGCTTTTCTGCTTGGATGGCGAATGAGTCCACAAATACTTATTTAAAAGCAACACTGAAACCCCGCAAACTCAGATTCAACATTTTTTTAAGGATATTCACTGACTACCTTACAGCAATATCACACTTTTCTGCATGGATAGCGAATGAGGCCTAAAATACTTATTTGAAAAAAACCACCCCACAAACTGAGATATATATATTTTTTTTAAATGATATTCACTGACTACCTTACAACTATGTCACGCTTTTCTGCTTGGATGGTAAATGAGGCCTAAAATACTTATTTAAAAGTAACACTGACAACCCCACAAACTCAGATTCACTATTTTTTAATGATATTCACTGACTACCTTACATCAATATCAGGCTTTTCTGCTTGGATGGTGAATGAGGCCTACAATACTTATTTGAAACTAACCACCCCACAAACTGAGATATATATATTTTTAAATGATATTCACTACCTTACAACAATGTCACGCTTTTCTGCTTCGACGGTGAATGAGGCCTAAAATACTTATTTAAAAGTAACACTGACAACCCCACAAACTCAGATTCACTATTTTTTTTAAATGATATTCACTGACTACCTTTAAGCAATATCACACCTTTCTGCTTGGATGGCTAATGAGGCCTAAAATACTTATTTGAAACAAACCAACCCCCTAACTGAGATATATATATATTTTTTTAAATGATATTCATTGACTACCTTACAACTATGTCAAGCTTTTCTGCTTGGATGGCGAATGAGGCCTAAAGTACTTATTTAAAAGTAACACTGACAACCCCACAAACTCAGGTTCACTATGTTTTTTTAATGATATTCACTGACTACCTTACAGCAATGTCAGGCTGTTCTGCTTAAATGGCAAATGAGGCCTAAAATACTTATTTGAAACTAACCACCCCACAAACTGAGATATATATATATATATTTTAATGATATTCACTTACTACCTTACAACAATGTCACGCTTTTTTGCTTGGATGGCGAATGAGGCCTAAAATACTTATTTAAAAGTAACACTGACAACCCCACAAACTCAGATTCACTATTTTTTTTAAATGAAATTCACTGACTACCTTACAGCAATATCACGCTTTTCTGCTTGGATGGCGAATGAGGCGTAAAATACTTATTTGAAACTAATCACCCCACAAACTGAGATATATATATATATATTTTTAATGATATTTACTGACTACCTTGCTACAATGTCACGCTTTTCTGCTTGGATGGCGAATGAGGCCTAAAATACTTATTTAAAAGTAGCACAGACAACCCCACAAACTCAGATTCACCATTTTTTTAAAAAATGATTTTCACAGACTACCTTACAGCAATATCACCCTTTTCTGCTTGGATGGCGAATGAGGCCTAAAATACTTATTTAAAATTAACACTGACAACTCCACAAACTCAGATTCCCTATTTTTTTTTAATGATATTCACTGACTACCTTACAGCAATGTCACCCTTTTCTGCTTGGATAGCGAAGGAGGCCTAAAATACTTAATTAAAAATAACACTGACAACCCCACAAACTCAGGTTCACTATGTTTTTTTAATGATATTCACTGACTACCTTACAGCAATGTCACGCTTTTCTGCTTGGATGGCAAATGAGGCCTAAAATACTTATTTGAAACTAACCACCCCACAAACTGAGATATATATATATATATATTTTAATGATATTCACTGACTACCTTACAAAACTGTCACGTTTTTCTGCTTGGATGGCGAATGAGGCCTAAAATACGTATTTAAAATTAACACTGACAACCAAAAAAAAACACATTCCCTATTTTTTTTTTAATGATATTCACTGACTACCTTACAGTAATGTCACCCTTTTCTTCTTGGATGGTGAAGGAGGCCTAAAAAACTTAATTAAAAATAACACTGACAACCGCACATACTCAGATTCACTATTTTTTTTATGATATTCACTGACTGCCTTACAGCAATGTCACGCTTATCTGCTTGGATGGCAAAGGAGGCCTAAAATACTTATTTGAAACTAACCAGCCCACAAACTGAGATATATATATAGTTTTTTTTAACGATATTCACTGACTACCTTACAGCAATATCACGCTCTTCTGCTTGGATGGCGAATCAGGCCTAAAATACTTATTTAAAATTAACACTGACAACTCCACAAACTCAGATTCCCTATTGTTTTTTTAATGATATTCACTAACTACCTTACAGCAATGTCACCCTTTTCTTCTTGGATGGCGAAGGAGGTCTAAAATAATTAATTAAAAATAACACTGACAACCCCACAAACTCAGGTTCACTATGTTTTTTTAACGATATTCACTGACTACCTTACAGCAATATCACGCTCTTCTGCTTGGATGGCGAATCAGGCCTAAAATACTTATTTAAAATTAACACTGTCAACCCCACAAACTCAGATTCACTATTTTTTTTAAATGATATTCACTGACTACCTTACAGCAATATAACGTTTTTCTGCTTGGATGGCGAATGATGCCTAAAATACTTATTTGAAACTAACCACCCCACAAACTGAAAGATATATATATATTTTTAATGATATTCACTGACTACCTTAAAGCAATATCACGCTTTTCTGCTTGGATGGCGAATGAGGCCTAAAATACTTATTTAAAATTAACACTGACAACTCCACAAACTCAGATTCCCTATTTTTTTTAATGATATTCACTGACTTTCTTACAGCAATGTCACCCTTTTCTTCTTGGATGGCGAAGGAGGCCTAAAATACTTAATTAAAAATAACACTGACAACCCCACAAACTCAGGTTCACTATGTTTTTTTAATGATATTCACTGACTACCTTACAGCAATGTCACGCTTATCTGCTTGGATGGCAAATGAGGCCTAAAATACTTATTTGAAACTAACCACCCCACAAACTGAGATATATATATATATTTTAATGATATTCACTGACTACCTTACAAAAATGTCACGCTTTTCGGCTTGGATGGCGAATGAGGCCTAAAATACTTATTTAAAATTAACACTGACAACCAAAAAAAATCAGATTCCCTGTTTTTTTTTTAATGATATTCACTGACTACCTTACAGCAATGTCACCCTTTTCTGCTTGGATGGTGAAGGAGGCCTAAAATACTTAATTAAAAATAACACTGACAACCCCACAAACTCAGATTCACTATTTTTTTAATGATATTCACTGACTGCCTTACAGCAATGTCACGCTTTTCTGCTTGGATGGCAAAGGAGGCCTAAAATACTTATTTGAAACTAACCACCCCACAAACTATGATATATATATATTTTTTAACGATATTCACTGACTACCTTACAGCAATATCACACTCTTCTGCTTGGATGGCAAATCAGGCCTAAAATACTTATTTAAAATTAACACTGACAACCCCACAAACTCAGATTCACTATTTTTTTTAAATGATATTCACTGACTACCTTACAGCAATGTCACATTTTTCTGCTTGGATGGCGAATGATGCCTAAAATACTTATTTGAAACTAACCACTCCACAAACTGAGATATATAAATTTTTTTAATTAATATTCACTGACTTCCTTACAACAATGTGACGCTTTTATGTTTGGATGGCGAATGAGGCCTAAAATAACTATTAAAAAGTAACACTGACAACCCCACAAACTCAGAATCACTATTTTTTTAAATGAATATTCACTGACTACTTTACAGCAATATTACACTTTTCTGTTTGGATGGCCAATGAG
>ONZH01009096.1:0-48118 GCA_900303285.1 Rhinella marina | reverse complement strand
ATAGATAGATAGATAGATAGATAGATAGATAGATAATCAAACAAGTAGATAGATACAGGGAGAGATAGAGAAGAAATAGAAAAGGTTAGTGAGAGAAGCAGGAGAGAGGAAGAGAAAGCTAGATATAGAAGATAAGGTTATAGATAGGGAAGAGGCTGAGAAAGCAAGAGATAGGTAGAGATAGGGAGAGAAAGTCATATAAATAAAAAAATTGTGAGATCTAGGGAGAGATAGGGTGATAAAAAAAGAAATAGTGAGAGAAAAGAGTCAGGACAGGTAGCATTCCTGTTCCGTGACCGTACACGCTACACATTGCTGCTCAGCTGGGTGCCGTCAACCCCGTTTAGCCGCAACAAAAAAAGTTAAAAAAAAAACTCCAAAAAAAAGTTATAAACAAAGTTTTTTAAAAAAAAGGTTAAAAAAAGTTATTAAAAAAGTTTTAAAAAAAAGTTTAAAAAAGTATAAAAAAATACATCATTTAATTTTCCCCCACCCAAATAAAAATATGTCCAAGCGTCCTACTTCCAGCACTTCCCAGGCAAGGAGTGCAACAGGAGGCGGTGAGGGTAGGAGAAGTGGCAGCACCAGGCCCGGTGGCAGCCGGGGTAACAGACGTGGCAGCAGGGTGCAGCTACCCCTGATGGCCACTGGTCAAGTAAGAACCACACAGCCAGCGGTTCTGGCTTACCCAATCCTCCAGTTCCACCGACCAAAGCTCACAAACGAGGAGTCAAGCATCCGCTGGATCATCCGACACTACATGGGACGGTCAGCGAGAGTCCTCTGCCCCTTCCCCTGTTATTAGAATGCCACTCACCTTTGGGGCACCTTCTGCCAGGAAACTCTTGGCAAATCTTGATCTGCCCTTGGAGTCTCTACCACTTTTTAGTGATGAGGAGGAGGAGGAGGAAGTCCACAAAAGTCAGCGGGTGGAACGTAGTGAGACTCCAGAGGAGGTGTTGGCTGTAAGCAGTCAACAGAGCCAGGGAGGGGCATCCAGTGCCACACCTGATATTCTGTCCCAGCCACCAGAGGAAAGTAGCAGTGGTGCCGAGTTTGATGACGATGTCGCTGATCGGACGTGGCGCCCTCAAGCAGCATCATCCTCATCATCAGGGGAGGAAATAGAGGTGCCACCGACACAGCAACATCCCACTGTTTCAAGGACCCGAGGCACAAGAGGGAGGGATAGAAGCCAAGCTACCAGGCAGAGATCACCCTCTCAAAGTCTTGGTCCTGAGAGGGCACCCTCAGGCAGCAGTGGCAGTCAACAGGCAGCAAGACCCCCGTGTCTGTCAGCAAACCACGGTCCTCTGTCGTCTGGCAGTTCTTCCGCCTGGGGAAAGATAAGCACATCGCTTTGTGCCTGCTGTGCAATGAGAGGGTCAGTCGTGGCAGGGGTGATAATCTCGGGACAACATCCATGCGAAAGCACATGGAAAGGCAACACCAACAGGCCTGGAAGAACCGTGACCCCAATACCACCTCCTGTCCGGATGCACCATACACTGCAGATCCCATCATGCAGCATCCTCTCAGTGCAACTCAGGGCTCGTCAGCCTCAGGTGCCAGCACCAGCAGAGTGTCACTGCCATCTACACTGCTAATGAGGCAGCAATCCGTGACTGAATCCATGTTCAGACGTCAGGTGTATTCCAGCAGCCATCTCATGGCCCAGAAACTGACCGGACACCTGGTTAAGCTGCTGGTGCTTCAGTCCCTGCCCTTCAACCTCGTGGACTCCCAGCCTTTCAGGGATTTCATGGCGTGTGCGCACCCCAGATGGCGAGTCCCCAGCTGCCACTACATCTGTGGCAAAGCTGTCCCATCACTGCACAGTTATGTGCAGAAAAAGGTGGGCGACTCATTGGGACACTCGGTGTCCAAGACCGTGCATCTGAGTGCTGATGTCTGGTCCTCAAATTATGGCCAAGGGCAGTACATGTCTGTTACTACCCATTGGGTCAACATCCTCCCAGAAGACCATCAGGAAGTTGGCCCATTCTTGCCACTGTCACCTCCACGGTGCTTTAGGGGGCCAGCAGCGGGAAGCAGAAGTTCTGCCTCCACCACCTTGCAACCATCCGCCGCTTTGACAGCAGTCCAACCTGCCCCGGTGTCTTACCACCGATGTCAGGCCTGGCGCTCTCAGGCTGTCCTCCATTTGGTGAGCCTGGGTGAACGGAGCCACAGTGGGCAGGAGCTCCTCCGGACCATCAGGGAGGAGATTGATTAATGGCTGACCCCACGTCAACTAACGGTGGGAAGTGTGGTAGCAGACAATGGGAGGAACATTGTCTCTGCAGTGCAGCAGGGAGGGCTGAGTCATACACCTTGTATGGCACATGTGATAAACCTCATAGTGCACAGGTTTCTTAGATTATTTCCTGCACTACAAGACCTTCTGAGGATGTCACGCAGAGTGTGCAAACACTTCAGCCACTCCTACACTGCAAAGAACACCCTGCTCAGGATCTGCGACGTGCCAACACGCTGGAATTCTGCCCTCCATATGCTGGACCGCCTGTATGAGCAAAGGTCAGCCGTTACAGACTACCTCATGGGGCAATCAGGCAGCTTCACGCCACACTGCGACTTCCAAGTCACACACTGGCAGATGATGCGTGAAGTCTGCCAATTGTTGATCCCTTTTGAGGACGTGACTTTGTTTGTGAGCAGGCATGACTATGGGATCAATGACATCATCCCACTCGTCCATGTTCTGGAAAGTGCGCTGAAAAGCATCATCAGCGAGGAATCCCAGGCCACCACTCCAAGGCTGAACATCGCCTTGAGCCCAGAGATGGATGAAGTGCAGATGGAGGGTGAGGAGGAGGAAGATGTCTATGCCCAGCCATTCCACACACCGCCACCTGGCTTCTCTGCCTCTCAATCACAGGAGGAGATGGAGGATGAGGTGGTAGAGGAAGCGGAGGAAGACCCCAGCAGACCCTGGAACTATACTGAGGACAGTGGAGAGGAGAGGCGCTCATTGTCCTTGGTGCAGATGGCAAGGTGCCTGCGGGAGTGTCTCAGGAGTGACAGCCGGATTGTGGACATCCGGCAGAGGGACCAATACCGGCTGGCCACCCTGGTGGACCCTCGCTTCTGCCACAAAATGGCTGAATTTTTTCCGCCATCAGAGAGGGAGGCAAAACTGGGGTACTACCGGGACCTACTCACCAGTCAGTTGGTCTCAACTTACCAGCGAGAACAGCAAGGTTCCCAGACAACATCTGCTCGGGGGGAACCAGCGCGCTCCACTACCACCACCACTAGTGGAGGCGTGAGAAGTCGCTACAGCCTCCAATCGCCGATGAGCGATTTCATGCATCCAGCTGCTGAAGAGGGGACACAACACCGGACTCATGGCGTGGACCAGCATGAGCTCACCCACCAGGTCACTGCCTACCTGGATTGTACCCTGCCCCAAAGTGTCACCGACCCCGTGCAGTAGTGGGCAGAGAAACTGGACATTTGGCCTCAACTGGCAGAGTTTTCTTTGGCTCTGCTGTCCTGCCCAGCCAGTAGTGTTGCGTCAGAGAGGGTGTTCAGTGTGGCGGGTAACATCATAATACCGCAAAGAATGAGGCTCTCTTGCCACAGTGTTGAGATGCTGACTTTTGTAAAGATGAATCGTGCCTGGATTACATCGGATTATACCACCCCCCTGCCTGATGTCTTGCATGGCAATCCGTGTGTCCAAGAAACTGACCTTAATATCCCAAATATGTGCCCAACGTAAAAATCCGTAATTTAACTTAAGTAATGTTTCCCCCTTAGACCCCAAATTAAACAAAATGACCTTAAAAATTCCCTACTTAATTCGGATACATTTAAATAAACAGAACCCCATCTCCAAATTTAATGCCCATGGTGTGTTGGCCATTTAACATCTCCACACCAGCTTAATGCCTCACACCGGTGCACCGTCCAATCCATACCCCAAGAACAGTACCATCCCTAAAATAATCCCCACGACTATGCTTCACAAAGTGGGGATTTCACCTTTTGTGAACTATAGCCGTGGGGTTCTATCCCTGGCACCCGTACCAAGGAACACTACTCACCGTTTTGTGAGCGGGTACTAACCGTTCTTGAGGTATTTTGTTGATATCATGAGAGTAGTAAAATCTCGCACCGCAAATCCCGATGGGGTTCTTCTCTGTGCAAATGATTTCACGCCTCTCATGCAGTCACGCATGGAATAAGGCTGTCTATGGGGTACATATCATGGAGGCTGCTGTCCTTCAACTGTGATATAAAAAACCTCCACAGTTCGTTACAGCAACAAACAGTTGCTGAAAGGCAGGTTTACTTGCCTTATTCACGGGTGCCTTTACAATGGGATGCTTTTTTGGGGTTCTCTGCTGCCTAAAATCCACAGCGCATCGTTGGCTGATTTTATGCCACCTTCAGTACTATGGGGCTGGACGCAAATACCCAGTTCAGCGCAGAACTGCGTATGTCCGGACGGCACCATGGTACTAAATGCCGTTTGGTGAACGGTATAAAAATGCCCTGTGGATTTTACTCAGCAGACCCGCAGCCCCATGTGAAGGTACCCATAGGGTGAGGTTTTTTGGGAGTGACCAAAGAGAGGGCGGGAAGGTCACTCCCATACCCCATTAGGGGTTTTTCCCCTACCCACTTTAAAAGATAAGTCCAGGCAATTAATAACTTTCTGTGCCCTTACTTGAACCAGAAACTTATAAATTGCCCAGACTTATCCTTTAAAGGGAACCTGTCATCTCCGAAACACCCCCTGAACTAGAGTAAGTGTTGTATAGTGTAAGTGATGCTGAATCCGAATATGTAAGTTTTATCTTCATACTCACTTCCATTCCGACGCTGTGCTCCCACAAACCTGCAGTAAAATGCACTCAGTGGACTCCGTTGCTCACTCACATAATGGAGAGGACTCAAAGAAGAGTCCACTGAGTGCATTTTACTGCAGGTTTGTGGGAGCACAGCGTCAGAATGGAAGTGAGTATGAAGATAAAGCTTACATATTCGGATTCAGCATCACTTACACTATACAATCCTTACTCTAGTTCAGGGGGGGGGTGTTCCGAGATGACAGGTTCCCTTTAAGCCAGCTTGTGACAGCACTAAAAAAACACAAAAGCATACATCCATTGGGTTGGGCGCTGCACTCGGTTAGGACATCAAACTGGTGTAACAAAGATATATATATATATATATATATATATATATATATATATATATATATATATGTCTCACCAACAGCCATAGGCCCAGATTCAACAGGTTTGACACCAGAGTAGTTGCGTCAATTTGTAAAGCGAGTGCCAGTGAGGTGTCCATTTCATGAAAATTGGACATGTATTTTTGGATAATGGAACTGGCCTAAAGCCTTCTTGAATCTGTGCCTTTTTAAATGTCCTTTATTCACCTCATGGATTCTGTGGGTGAGGTTAGCTGTCTATTTAACCGTATCCGTATCCTACTAGACTAGCTGTAATGTTACAGGTTTTTTTTTAAGGTTGACTGTCCTGTGCTGAACTCTACATCAACATTTTGTCATGTATAAAAACAGATTTTTACAAGCGTGCATATTCTTAGCTTCCAACTTCAGTTCTCTGTACTAGGCCCTTCTGGGTCCAAAAGAATACTGCTCCTACTAATGCCCCCACCGTCAATTGTCTATTTGGAAACATACTGGGTGCAATCAAGAGCTGCTGAAGCTGTCTCCTCAACTTGTCTCTTCTCAACTATACTGGCCTGGGTGCTATCAAGTGCTGCCGCCTACTCCTCCGTCAATTGTCTCTTCTCAACTATACTGGACTGGGTGCTATACAAGTGCTGCCGCCTCCTCCTCCTCCGTCAATTGTCTCTTCTCAACTATACTGGCCTGGGTGCTATACAAGTGCTGCCGCCTTCTCCTCCGTCAATTGTCTCTTCTCAACTATACTGGCCTGGGTGCTATCAAGTGCTGCCGCCTCCTCCTCCGTCAATTGTCTCTTCTCAACTATACTGGCCTGGGTGCTATACAAGTGCTGCCGCCTCCTTCTCCGTCAATTGTCTCTTCTCAACTATACTGGCCTGGGTGCTATACAAGTGCTGCCACCTCGTCCGCTGTCAATTGTCTCTTCTCAACTATACTGGACTGGGTGCTATACAAGTGCTGCAGCCTCCTCCTCCTTCAATTGTCTGTTCTCAACTATACTGGCCTGGGTGCAAACAAGTGCTGCCGCCTCCTCCTCCATCAATTGTCTGTTCTCAACCATACTGGGTCCAATACAGTACTATTACTGCTGCTGGTTCCACTGTCAAATGTCTGTTTTCCACCCTACTGGGTCCAAGGCAATGCTGCCGGTGTTGCCAACTTGCACTTTGTGTCCTATGTCTCGTGTAATCACTTACACCTTGGCTAATGTGTACCTGTTCTGGGGTGCACAAGGTCTAATTAAATGGTATGCCTGTCTGTCTTCTGACCTGTGATGTCACTGAGACCGCATCGACTTCAACGCAGCCTATTCTTGGGCTGGTGCCATGATCTACCGTGTGTTTTTGGTGCTCTGGCATGACATGGACTGCTCCAGCGGACATCTTCAATGCTGTCAAATGTTGTCGACCTGGCTGTCGATGACTATTTTTGCACTTTGATTTTTTCCACTTTTTTCATTGTAATAGCAACTGCAACTTAACGAAACTATACCCTATCAGACTCCCACTATTGTAGATGCAATTATTCAGCCGTTATAGCAAGGTTCGTTTTAGATTCGGTTCGTACGAATCCGAATTTCACAAAAGTTCGCCGAACCGAACTTTTCAAAAGTTTGCTCATCCCTAGGACTGAGCTTTCACTCCCAATAATTGTCCTGACAATTGCCCCACCTACCATAAGGGTCTGCTCACATATGGTAAATATGCTGCTGATTTTTCTCTGCAGATAATTTACAATATACTGTATAACAGTACCCTTAAAGTGGATGAGATGTTACAAAAAGCACATCCACATGCTGCATAAACAGATCTGTAATGAAATAGACCTGTGGTGTAAACTTAAACACATATAATGTCAATTTATGCTGCAGATTTCCGTATGGATGTTATCCTTGGTAATACAGAAGGTGAAATCTCTGTCAAATCAGCAGTTAAATTTGAGTTCCATAGATAACACGTGCATATTTTGCTACAGATTTGTCATTGATTTTTTTGTGCCCATTGTGGACATACCCTAAAGGTCTGCATAATCTCTGCAGTGATCTGAATTTATTGAAATATACAGTATTGCAAAGCTATAAAGCAAAATAGTCTATTTTTTATTATTTGTTCTTCTGCAGGGCAAACATGCATATAGCTTAAAGTTTTTATTTTAGTTTTAGGTATCATGCACACAAGCTTATACAACAATATGACACAAATTGAGACATTTATATTTCCAATTTCATACTAATACACATGAAACCATTTCTGTTGTATTCCATAAGAATACAAGTGACTTCAGATACAGATTTAACAATGTTGGAATGGTCCACATAATGATCAAGTATTGCATAGACAAGCCCTTATGCCAGATGTTATGCTGGAAAGTTTAACACTTAAATTGTAACCTACCATCACAATATATTCTGTGTTATTCTTCTTCTCTGTTACTCTAGTCCATGGAAGTCCAGAGCCTGATGCCAGTGTTCGGTGAATATATTTTGATGTAGGTAGCTAAGCAGCAGCAATTTTTTGTTAAATGTTCTACAAAAATGTGATATGACTACAGGTAACAGTATGAGCTCTGCCTAACCTTTATGGGTAGTGTGTCTAATGGGATTTTACTAATCCTAAACTAGAACTGTGGTAGGAGGTTCGAAATGATAGATCAGATGAAGATAATTTCTGGAAGAGTCTGCCATGAAATTTTCAGCTGATTGAGGAGTACTTTTTGAAGTTTGTGTACAGAAGTATCTATTATTCTCATGTTATTAGATGTGAAGGGGTTTTAAAGGCAACTGAAGTCTCTTCTTGCAGAATATAAGCCAGTTCACAATATGTTATGGAAAATTCATTTTAAGTAGGGTTAGTATGCTCAAGGCAAGTGGTAAGACACATCAGGGGCATAAACCTCATATACGAAACACATTTCATTAAAGGGGTTGTCCAGTCTCATGATACTGATAACATATCCTCTGGATACGTCATCAATATCAGATCAGCTGGCGTCCGATTCCCGGCACCACTACCAATTCACTTGAATTGTACAAGCAGTTGTAATTATAATGCTCCTCCGTTACAATGGTGACAGCATGCAGATAAACTTTGAAGAGGATGCAGCGCTTACTCAAGCGTTGCAACCCCTTCAAACAGCTGATTGTTGGGGGTGCCGAGAGTCAGACCCATGTTGATCTGATATGATCTATCTTGAAGATAGGTTATCAATATCATGAAACCAGGCAACCCTTTAGCTGTATAAACTATGCTTGCAACCAATAACCACATCTCAAAACCTCAGCAATTTGCAGTAAACCACATTTTTTTTGGCCACATGGCACCTTACCACTGCATAGTCACACCTAGCCTAAAGGTGAGGGTCTGCTAGTTAATACTATTAATAAGGACCAGTATACTACTATACCTGAATATATCTTAATAATATCTTATTATGGCTTGAATTTATAGACTTTATGCTGTAGACACCAGACACAGTACTGAATGTTTTAGTTCTCATCAGATATAGTTAACGTGAGTTTTATAGGTTATGGAAATTACTTTTGCAAGATTTTTTTAAGTGTTCATTTACCTTCCTATATTAAGCAAGTTTCTAAATAATCGTAATTAAAAATGCCCTACCATTTTGCATCAGCAGAATCTGATATAAATCCGTCAAAGCACTGCTGCTGTTTCTGACATCTCCCTCTGCATTCACCTTTGCTTTTCTCAGTGTCATAAATAATGGCAGGGAAGGGGAGGTGGCAAATTAAAATATTTAAAAGGAAAAAATACAAGCTGTTAGGAAGAATATAAGTAAAGTAAATAGGAGCAGTGCTGCAGTAATCAGCTCCGTCCGGCATTGATTTCTATCGCTGAAGTTACTCTGAAAGCTGAACCACAGGGATGGTGAGATGTTAGACCGAGCCGATCAGATAATAGTGGTCTATCCTGAGGATAGGCTATCATTTGTAAAATCCTGGAAATTCTTTCAAGATAAATGGCAAAACCCAATGATAATGATTGTCTAACCCGCACGCCCAGCTTCATCAAGAGGCATGAGGGGAAGGATCGAAACAGCACATTACCAGAAACCAGTGGCAAATGAGAATAACTAAATGGGACACATGTACAGATAACATGAAAGTCTCCTCCAAAATGGACCTTAGGCACTCGCAGTGGTGTCTCCAACAGCAGTACCCAGAGTCTTGCACATACCTGTAGCAAACCAGCTCAAGGTCAGGAGAAATACCAGACCACTCATTCACACCCAGGGAATGAAGAGGCACCACAGACTGTTACAAAAATCATAATATAAAAAGCAAATGCCTAAAAAAAATATATCAGCCCTGAAATAGTTTTTAGAAACAAAAATAACAAAAACAATTCAATGCATTGCAAGTGTCAAAAAATGTACAATTAGTGGTAAGAGAAGTGTTAAAATATGATAAAGCGTTGAGTTAATATAACATATATATTAAACTTAACCATAAATACTGTAATAGGGTAAGTTGTAACTGAACAACTACAATACAGACATACACATGTAAAAAAGGTGCTTAGTAAAACAAAAAAGCAAACATGAACAGAATCAAGTAATTATGAATCAGTATGACATAATAAAATGTACATAGTTTATCAATTATAAGACATGCAACATAAATGCTGTGCCTTTTTCTATTCTATTCCCCTATTTTAGCAACAACTGTGCTTGATATTTCAAGTTTGTCTCATTCAAGTGAAAGCTGCAATACCCAGCACAGCCGCTACTAAAATTATGAGTGGTGCAGTACAGACCAAGTTAAATAATGAGGGGCCACAGTTCCTTCAAAAGGCTGTTCAGCACACAAAACAAACATAAGGGCTTGTTCACACATCAGTTATTTGATCAGTTATTTTGATCAGATATTGTGAGCCAAAACCAGGTGCGGGTCAAAAACAGGACAGGAGCAGATCTTTCCATTATTCCTTATCTCTATAGAGGCTCCACTTCTGGTTTTGGCCCACAATAACTGATGGAAATAACTGATCAAATAACTGATGTGTGAGCAAGCCCTAAGTAGTCCATTTTAACTTGCCCCCAGTTCTTGCAGGTAAATGTGGCAATGATAATCACACACAATTACACTTTTCATTTGTCACCAGACCAGAAAAGAACAATTGTCCAGAACTTTATGCATAGTAATCTTGACACTTCCATTGTTAAATAACTGCATATATCACTTCCAGAATTGAAAAGGACAGTCATCTGTAATTATTCCCTAAAGGGCCTGTAGGAGACTTTGAGGTGTTTGCCCAAACAAAAGTCATAGCAATGGACCATTCGGGATGCTCCTATTTTACTTTACCCTCATACAGCATGTGTATAAGTCAGGGGACGCTACTTCTGACAGATGTAGATTGGACAATAAATGGGAGTATGCTCCTAGCAAGATTCCTTTGGATTCTGCTGCTGTTACTAGAAGCACACTGTTCACTTTCCATGTGCAACTCCTGCCTTAGAGCATCCCTGTCCTCTAAAAGGAGTTGTCGCACCTTAGACAATGGTGGCTGGGACCCACACCTATCTTCACAATGGGGCTCAGTTATCTCTTGCAGTCACATAGAAGTGAATGGGGTGGTGGCCGCACAGTGCACTCTCCATTCTTTCCTATGAGACTTCTGAAAATAGACTGGTATTTTCGGAACTCTCATAGAAATTGATGGAGAGCATGCCACACGTGCACTGTGCTCTCCTTCACTTTCTGGGGCCCTTTCTGTAGATAGGTGCAGGTGTTAGAGGTGGGACCCACTCATATCCGACTTCGATCCTAGTCATATGCAAGTCTGAGATGACACAACTCCTTTAATATCCCCTCTCCTCCCTTCCTTTGATTAATCAGAGCATGGCTGCCCCACCTCCTCCTAACTCCTGCATGCTTGGTCAGTCAGGCTGCCTTTCCTCAACAATTAGGCCCACCACAAGCTCAAAGTCAGTACAGCTTACATACAAATCGCATTAAATGCAATTATTGCAACTAAAGTAATCGGAACATATTAAATAAATATGGGCTAATTCAAATACACATACATAAAAATGCAGGTCACAGTTTTTTTTTAAATTACAAGCCACACAGCATTTTTCTGTCGCACATTTACAGTGTTTTCTGCCAGCCCATTACTACCAGACAGTTTCTCCCATTTTCATTTTCATTCTATTAGTGCTGGTCACAGTTTTCCCATTTATTGGCAGATATTACCCTCATAGTACCACACCATCCCATTATTTCCACTTTGCTCTTTACAGGATTAAGATTGAATTATAAGACAGCCCCAGTCCTGTTCTCTTCTACAACCCCTGAAATAAAGCAAAGAAAAATAAACATTTGGGACTGACTGCTATCAGCAACACAACAACTAAATAAAGTAGCTGACTGTGCTGCCTGCCTGCAGTCTGAAGTGCCTCCCTTGCACTCACCTTTGCTACCACCTGGGCCTGGTTTGGTTGGAGGAATAGAGCTCAGCAGAGGAGAACCATGGAGGCAAAAACATCAAAAGAAAGAGGTAGAGCATGAATGGGTGAGACCATCTAGCTCTTTTCTTCAAAGACTTACGGCATATATATTAGTCAGGCACAGACTTGCAGGCTTTAAAGAAGTTGTCTAGATTTTACTAAGTGATGGACGATTCTCAGATTGGGCCATCACTAGCTGATCAGTGGGAGCCCAAGATTTTATACCACTTCCAATCAGCTGTTCAGGTGTAGCTCCAGCACTAGAAGTTGGCACCAGAACGACACAGCTTCATCAACAGTGTAGTGGACATAACTGCAGCTTTGCTTGCATTAACTTCAAGAGGTGCAGCACTGTAGCAACACGCTCCCTCCACTAAACAGGTGATGGTACTGTGTAGTTCCTACGCTAACTTCCAGGAACGGAAGTACACCTGAACAGCTAATCGGTGGGATTGTGTAGTGTCTGACCCCCAAAAATCAGATAGTGATGGCCTATCCTAAGAATAGGCCATCACTTTATTAAAACTGTACAACCCCTTTAAGTTAGGCTCTGAAAGAAACATATAGCCATGCAAATGACATAATTTCATACAATACTTATGCTAGTCACACCAGTGGGTTCTCTACAGTGCCTCTTTCCACAACTATAACTGTATTAATGGACCACTGGGTGGCATCCATAGACGTCAACTGGCACTGATTTTATGTTCACCTGTTCCTCATTTCCTCAGTGTGCCTGACATCTGATGATGCTGTCCAGTGTTTACCTACCCTATACCTTATGTAGTAAAGGCTGCTAATGAGAAGAAGTGGAGGTGGCACTAGTTGTCACCTACCAAACTCAGTACAGGATGTTCATAATCTGCTAGACATTGCCCCCATTTCCACATCTTTATGAGCAGGCCAGCTCCACTGTGGTGCTCCCAAAGACAAAACCAGCTCAGGATGTGTCTTCCTCAATGTTATTTAGAAGCAACACATCCCGGATGGCTTTTTATTTCACAGTGTGTCAGTGCTGGTGCTGCCCCCTAATCTCACTAGGTTGTGCCCCCTGAGGACAGAGGGCAGATGTGCCCCTGTCTATATACCAGCTGTCACTAAAGACGACTACGCTGTAAATCGTGACTTAACCTGTGCCAACTGCGTAATCCCTTAGACTCCACTATCTGATTTATCCTTAAACCCACATCTCCCATTGGTATTGTTACTCTTGCCTATGATTTTA
This sequence comes from Rhinella marina, assembly GCA_900303285.1. NCBI lineage: Eukaryota > Metazoa > Chordata > Amphibia > Anura > Bufonidae > Rhinella > Rhinella marina. The sequence goes on along the minus strand of ONZH01009096.1, from coordinate 35,234 downwards.
TTTCCTTTACTAAAATTACATTTAAAACAAGCAAGACATTTTCTGTAATATCATATATTAAGATTTAAATGTAGCGGAGATAAAGCCACAGAAAAACTTACTAAAGTACGTTAGCAATTTAAGGGCCTCCTCCCCAAAATAAAGGAATGGACATTTTCATTAAAAAATATCAGATATGAAGAGCTTATACCTTTTTCTACATCTTTGGTCTGAGAGAATCATCAATCAATCATGTCACCTCTGTTGACAAGGTAAAAGAGATGAATAATCTAGTGCAACCTGAAAGCAATCTCCTCATGTAATTTCCGTTGATGACAAAGCATATATCTACTGTATACAAGAATAATCATTTTTTAACTATACATCTCTTCTATTTGGCAAATCCAACAGTTTTAAAATTAATGATAGAAAAACCTCAACCAGTGCAGAACTGAGATAGGAAGAATAAAGGAGATAATGCTTTCATGCTTGAGACAAGTTATGATGTTTGCAGAGGCCATTGCCCTTAAGACACACCTTTTCAAGGAGTGGTACGTAGCTACAGCACAGACACAGGAAGTCAACAGAATGGTTCCAGTCTCAATATGAGATAATCCCAATCTTTTTTTACAAGAATGTAATATTACCACATTATGGACACATTTATGCATCTGTATTATGGACGTGTCCCTGCCTGGACATAAGTTTACAGATTCTAAATGCATCCATAATGCGGATGTGTTAATTTTTATTTTTTCCTTAATGCTATCAGTTTGACTGATAGTAATTGACCACTTAGGTAAAAATGGCAGTATTCACATGCACTAGATCTAGTTACCAGTGACAACATGATGAATTTAAATGCTAAATTCATCTTCATTTTTAAGGAATAAAGATAGGCTGAATCGAGAAGATGAGCCCATGGGGGAGCTAGAGCAGAGGATGGGAGTGATGGTGGTATTACCTCAGGCCATCGTTCCTTGGGGTCGGTGCAGTGAAGTAGGGGCACCCCTCTCTTTAGTCGTGGGTTTTCTGCCTGATGGTAGCTTGGGGTGCACTTGATGTTAACATCCATGTGGGTACTAGGCACCTGATTGAAGTGCAATGGCCAGTGTGTAGTGTTAGGAGAGTCAGTAACAAGACCAGATAAACCAAACAAAAGTTTATTTTACTGTGTGCACAATGGGAGTTGTAGCACACAAATATCCAAGCATGAGCTGAGCAAGCAGCTTGTAGCAATAGCCCTCTAATTACTCCATTACTCCTTCCTTGGGTAAAGTTTATTTGTCTGGGATCTCTGGGATCAGCGCAGATCCAGAGGGACCCTTCACCCGCCAGATCCGGGCTGCCGCTAGTGTAGAAGTACATATCACAGTGTAAACAATGTCCTTATTGAAAAGGTGAAATCAACCACCAGCTAGGAAAGTTACTAATCACAGAGGAGCTGGATGTATAAAACTTAACGTTTAATCAAAAATAGCAATAAAAATAAAGATAAAGGTTGCTGGATAAAAATCCAAACGTTACATATATAAGATAACAGCGCTCTATATTTCTCAGTAATGAATAGATACAAAATTAAGATGTCTACGAGGGGAGACCGGGGTTTATTGCGGGGTAAGAGATAAGGGAAAGGTATCCCTATTCTAGTACCTCACACTACCCCTTACCCAGGGAGGTCCCCTGATGGTGGAGACCCCCTGGTCCCGTACCTAAACTGTCTCTCCCTCAGTTCTCCCTGAAAAAAGGAAAAAAGGAGGGGAGAATATCCCTCTCCCTGTTAGAAAAGAAGAAACCCGACGCGTTTCCCCTCAGGTGAGGTTCATCAGGGGTTAATATGGGAGGATAATGAAATACCCGATAATATGGGAGGATAATGAAATACCCGATAGATGGAGTTGGTGCCGAGTATAATGACTAATGGCACCAAGACCAAGTATAAAAAGTGAAGGCTAGCCGCACAAACAAAAATTAGCACCAGATAAGACAATACATCACGATTACACGGGCAAAAAGTGAGAAATGAATCTCACATAAATTACCTAGACCCACTTGCACCATACAGATAGATGTCATAAATCAATGCCAGTGAGTAATTGAATAATGAAATAAATTGGGCACAATGAGTCATAAAGAAGATATGGTCAATAGACCTCTTACGTGACCTCAGTTGCAGCCCCGAAAAGGCTGTGATAGTACGTCCTGAAAGGCAATGATGTGGGGGATGGTGGAGGTAGAAGGCAGATGTAGTATCCACACGGCTAGAGCGTGCCGTATGGAAGGTGAGTCTAAAATATACGAACAACCGGAAATCACCAGCCGCCTCGCTCCTTGGTGGAACGCACGCTCAATCATGCGCCTCAAAGTTCCGATCACGTGATCACTGACAATGATCACGTGGTCATAAGCCGGAAGCGTGCGCATGTGGAATACAGGGGAGATCACAATGCCAGTAATGAATATGTAAGCTCTAATGAAGTTGTGAAGACAAAACAACAAAAGAGAACGACTTATTCACAAGTAATAAATATGAAAATGGCGATATTTTGTATATGGAAAGTGCTGGCTAAGCCTAGTGGTGCGGACAAGTGCACAAAGGGAGAAAAAATCAAATACATGTGTGTACATTAATGAGAATAGATTGTAGGTAAAGGAGGGGGAATAGGATGAGGGAAGGGGGGGGGAGGGGTTTGGAAAGGACCAGAAGGAGGAACCAAGGATATAAGGACCTCCAAATTTACCTATAAAAACAAAAAAAATATAATAGTAATAATATATATGACTGTCATAGGAATGATGCTTCTCGCATCGGTAAAAATGGCTGGCTGAAGACAGTCAGGGCTAATTAAGGGCACATGAGAGACAAAGAGAGTTAAAGGAAACATGAGAACGTGAGACGTTCATTCAACCCCAAAGGTGACTGTGACTTAAAACGGTAGATCCATTCACTTTCCTTTTGGAGGATATGTCAGTCCCAGTCACCCCTTCGAGGGGATTCATGAACCACTTCTAAAACAGAGAATGTCAATACTTCGGGCCTACCCTCATGAGCAGCAATGACATGGTCAGCCACCGGAGTGTTACGTTTGTTGACCACGTCATTGACATGTTCTAAGACCCTACGTCGCAATTCTCGAAGGGTCTTCCCAACGTAGTCTTTGGGGCAAGGACACTTGCATAGGTAGATAACCCCCTTTGTGCGACAGTTGGCAAAGTCACGAATGAAAAAATCCTGGCCAGTAACTCTTTGTTTTATTGATGTACCTGCAAGCTTTACAGTTACCACATTTGAACATGCCTGTAGGTCTCCTGTCCAGCCAAGTGCCCGCTGGTTTAGAGCCAATATAGTGGCTGTGGACAAGTCTGTCTTGGAGGCTCCTCCCTTTCCTGTAGGTAATCCTAGGGCTACTGTCAATGACGTCGGTTAAATCAGGATCCATCAAAAGGATAGGCCAGTATTTATTTAAAATCTGTCTAATCTCCCGGTGTTCATTATCAAAAGTGGAGATGATCCGCATAGGCCCCCGTTTCCGATCCTCATGATTTTTGGGAACTAGGAGGGTGTTACGGTCTCAATTCCAAGCATATTTAAATGCTTCAGTGAGGACACGATCTGGATATCCTCGTTGTTTGAATCGAGACCGCAAACCTCTAGCCTCATGATGGAAATTGTCAAGATCTGAACAGTTTCTACGGATACGAAGATACTGGCCCTTTGGTATACCTCTTTTTTGAGGAAATGGATGATGGCTGGACCAGTGCAGGAGACTGTTTGAGGATGTGGGTTTACGGTAGACTGTAGTGACTAGTCTATCACCCTGTTTCTCGACTAGTAGATCGATCAGGAGGACAAGTAATTTCATCAGGACCCAATTCAAAGGTGAAAGAGAGACCGATGTCATTGTTATTCAATGCTTCGATGAAATCTTTAAATTGGTCCTGATCACCACTCCAAACAATGAAAATGTCGTCTATGTATCTAGACCAAAATAAAATTTTGTCTGTCCACCATGTGGGGTCACCGGGAAAGACAAACAGTGCGGCTAGCCTTCACTTTTTATACTTGGTCTTGGTGCCATTAGTCATTATACTCGGCACCAACTCCATCTATCGGGTATTTCATTATCCTCCCATATTATCGGGTATTTCATTATCCTCCCATATTAACCCCTGATGAACCTCACCTGAGGGGAAACGCGTCGGGTTTCTTCTTTTCTAACAGGGAGAGGGATATTCTCCCCTCCTTTTTTCCTTTTTTCAGGGAGAACTGAGGGAGAGACAGTTTAGGTACGGGACCAGGGGGTCTCCACCATCAGGGGACCTCCCTGGGTCAGGGGTAGTGTGAGGTACTAGAATAGGGATATCTTTCCCTTATCTCTTACCCCGCAATAAACCCCGGTCTCCCCTCGTAGACATCTTAATTTTGTATCTATTCATTACTGAGAAATATAGAGCGCTGTTATCTTATACTGTATATGTAACGTTTGGATTTTTATCCAGCAACCTTTATCTTTATTTTTATTGCTATTTTTGATTAAACGTTAAGTTTTATACATCCAGCTCCTCTGTGATTAGTGTAGAAGTAGCCTTATTTCATGATTTTTGACAGCTGCTGCACCACAGAGGAGCTGCTCCCACCGTCCTCCACCCCAGCGAGAGAGGACCCCACCTGCCCCTCCAACACCACCAGCTCAGCTACCAGGTGGACCTTCTGTCTTCAAAATATGAGCTAAATGTATGTTTTATCTTTGGTAGCTCCAACCGACAGGGAGCAGTTTTCCCCTGGACCATGGGAAGATCACACCATATGGGTTTCCGACATCCCCACTGACTTCGAAGTGGAGGCTGGATTACGGCGCCTTGGCTCCAGGCTCCACGCTGCCTCCCAGCTCATTCGTGGCCTGCAGCTGGAGCTGCAAGAGCTGCAGGATATGATGGATCGACGTCGGCAAAGGCCAGCGTAACCTTATTATTTTGTTACTTTCTTTTGTTTATTATATTATTTATTTGTTAAAAAGAAGTTTTTATTTATTACTAAAATATTCTTGAAAAACCTGTGTTTTGAGTGTTTTGTTAAACCTTTAACACCTTCCTGATCCTGACATAGTGTGAAGACGGAGTTTTTTTCCCCCACAGCCATTTTCCCATATTAATGAACACAGCGGTGTCTGTCGGCTGAAGTATTACTACATTACACACACTCCTGTTCACTGATTACAATTGACAGACAGAAAAATAAAAAAGTCTTGGCTTGTTTGGGCAACAAGCCTGTACATTCTACCTTAACATAGGCAGTGAAAATTATATATGAGCTTTTTATAGCTGCCCCGGCCAGTAGTAGTAGGGGACGGGGTATATCAGCATAGAGTGATAGGTAAAATAAATACAACAGACTGCAGTGGTGTATAACAATGTTCACTAATATAACTTGTATGGGAGGCAGAGGCAGTGTAAATTTTTTTTTTTAATATATATAACACATATATATATATTTTTTTTTTTTGGAGGGGGGGACTAAAGGCTGAGGCTCCAAAACAAACTTAACAATACTAAATAGAAGTATTAATAATGTTAACTAACAACAGCTACTCTCCTACTTAGCGTAGAAAACAGAGGCGGAGGTAGACAACAGTGTTTGGTTTTGAAGTAGAGTTTTAGAGACTTTGCGTTCACAAAGCCCATGACACAAGACATTTGGCTGTAAAATTATGGCCCGGCTGACAGCAACAGTGGGAAGACACTCAGACTATTCTGCCCTGCAAGGCCTGATCTAATCACCACCAGCATCAGCAAGAGGAGTATGAAATTTGGATGTAAGCCAGCCATTATTCATTTTTATAAAGTTATTTTTTTGAACACTGCCCAGTGACAGATTTGTCCTTTTGGGTGTCACCCCCCCCCCAGTGGCACTAAAAACCCTCTCTGACATGACACTTGAGGCTGGGCAGAAAGAAAGCCCTAGTGCATAGTGGGACAGTTCCGGCCACTGTCGGCCTCAGGAAGGCTGTCCTCTATAACCGCCGGATTATAAGGTGGGCTTTGGTGGCTTCTTTTTTTAGAAATTGCAGAACGGACACCACTAGGAGGGAACACTGAAGCTCGAGAGGTGGCAGAAAATGACGGGGTTTGCTTGAGTGGAATGGTGGAGCAGGACGAGTCTGACCCCTGGCTACATATGGATACTGTATCAACAGATGACAGCAGATCATCCGGCTGAGACTGAGATGAGCGTGCCATCCACTCCACTACCTCATCTACTTTCTCCTCTACTACAATTTTGTGCCTCGGTGGGTTAGCCTGGTGGAACAACGGCCAAGTATTGCGAATACTACTAGTAGATGCTCCGGCTACAGGTCTTTTGGCACTGCTGCCTTGTGTCCTTTTTTTTAAAGCTCAAAGTCTGGCTGGAACTGGACCCCTTTTGCTTATCCATTCCAGACATTTTTCAATTCACTCTGTGGCCCTGCAGCTGGTCTTTGTCCCTGTATCTCCCTATCTCTCCCTGTCTCTCTCCCTGCTTGATTAAATACTATCCCTGAACTGGCCCTGCAATTGCCCTGCAGTATCCCTAATATGTGTAATATGGATTCCCAGAGCTATTATATAAAATTTTCACAAAACAGGTCTCAGAACTACACACATAGTGCTTCTGCTCGTCTCAGCAGTCGCAGCAGAAGTGATGCGTCACTGGCTTACCGAGCCTGAGCCAATCAGAACAAGCCCTGCCCACTAGGTCAGGTGACTGGTTTCTTCCCGGGCTTTTGCGCACGATAAATGAACTAACAGTAAAAGTTCGCTAATGAATTGAATTCGTACGCAACAGCGTATACAGTAACTTATACGCAGCAAAAGCGTATATTATTTATAGGACAAACTACGTAGCGAATGTGTACAAAGCCAAAGCGAATCACCGAATATTAGGATTCGCTTCGCAGCTAAAAATTCCCAAGATTCGATACGAATCAATGAATCGACGAATCGATTCGCTCATCTCTAGCTTCCATCTATATAGATAGAAGCACTTATTGCTTCTGGAACCCCACTGAGAGCAGGCACCCTGGGCGGACCCCTCCCCCCCTTCCCACACCTTACCCCCTTAGTACTCCACTGTTATTCATAGAAATACATACAACATGTACATACCACCATCTTTATGTGGCCCCAGGAATAACCCTAGGAATAGCCCCAGGAATAACCTCAAAAATTACACGGGAAATACTAATGCTAGATAAGCGATAAACCTCTTAAAGTCTTTTTTACACACACAGCTATAAGATAATACAAAAAACAGGTAAAAGCGAGGGATCCATGTTATAATTCATCTAAAATACCAACAAATACTGTGTATATGTGAATAAAATATCAATCTAAAACTCAGATAGTTTTTATGAGCTTATGTCTCTGTCATCCCACACATAATTTTGGCCAATTTCTTTTTTTCTCTGCTTTGATTTGCTACCTCCTACTACTATAATATGTGTAGATAGAACCTATTTGGTGCTAAATACATGTGGGTAAAAGAAATTGCTGAGAGATATTGTGGATAGACATTACAACTGTACTCGCAGTAAATTTCAGGCATAATAGAATGCTACAATACAATGCAGAAGCAATTGTAAGCCTATTTAACAGCATTTTATTTTGTCTTTCTTATTTATAGGGGGTCCCTAAGCGTCTAAGCATAAAAACTGTATTCTTAACACAGATAAAACTTAGGTTTGTAAGAATTAGTTGCTAAGATTTGAATAATTATTGAAATGAATAAAAGAAAGACTGCATATTAAAGTAAAGAATTTGGAATCTGAATTGAAGAATTGGTAGCAAATCAATTCTAAAATAATCATATTTGCTACAAATTTCTCAAAAAACAGTGTCCAGCTAATTTTTTGGAATTTGCTCCACATGAATCAATCAAAATGCTACTCCCCATTTTGCATATCACAATACAGTGGCAGTTTTTTTTTAGCAAAAGCCAGTAGAAAAAGGAACCATATATACCGTATTTTTCGCCCTATAAGACGCACTTTTTTCCCCCCAAAAGTAGGGGGAAAAATGCGGTGCCTCTTATAGGGCGAATACAAGTGAGCGCTTCCATAAGGAAGCGCTCACTTGTACGTAGGGACCCCCATCAGACCTGAGATCAGCCCACCCAGCCACTTAAAGACCATACTTACCTGTTCTGCGCTGCCGCTGCCGTCCGGTCCCACGCTCCGCGCTCCTCTCTCTTCCCTGCCGGCACGCACTATGACCTGACGCTGCAGCGTCAGGTCATAGTGCGTGCCGGCAGGGAAGAGAGAGGAGCGCGGAGCGTGGGACCGGACGGCAGCGGCAGCGCAGAACAGGTAAGTATGGTCTTTAAGTGGCTGGGTGGGCTGATCTGAGGTCTGATAGGGGCACAAGACGCTGATCTGAGGCGTGAAGGGGCACAAAACGCTAATCTGAGGTCTGATGGGGGCACATTCTGCTGATCTGAGGTCTGATGGGGGAACATTCTGCTGATATGAGGTCTGATGGGGGCACATTCTGCTGATGTGAGGTCTGATGGGGGCACATACTGTTGCTCTGAGGTCTGATGGGGGCACATTCTGCTGATTTGAGGTCTGATGGGGGCACATTCTGCTGATTTGAGGTATGATGGGGGCACATTCTGCTGATCTGAGGTCTGATGGGGGCACATTCTGCTGATCTGAGGTCTGATGGGGGCACATTCTGCTGATCTGAGGTCTGGTGGGAGCACAGTGAGATGGTATGGGGGCACAGGGGGCTCATATGGGGGTCTGATGTGATGTCCTTAAATTTATGGGCAGTCTGATAAGAGGATCTGATGAAAAATATTTTTTTCTTATTTTCCTACACTAAAACCTAGGTGCGTCTTATGGGCCGGTGCGTCTTATAGGGCGAAAAATACGGTACATTTTAGAGGGCATCTGTCATCAGATTTGTACCTATGACACTTGCTTACCAGTTACATGTGCACTTGGAAGCTGAAGAAATCTGTGTTTTCCCCATGTTCATATGTGACCTCATTGCTGAGAAAAATGAATTATAATATATGCAAATGATCCTCTAGGAGCAACACCTAGAGGCTCCACTTGCACAGCAACTACCGCACATCGGACGTTTTTAACCATTTACATTATGAGAAAATTAAAAGGAAAGGACCAATTAAAAACCTTGCTTTTACACTGCAATGAAATGGGACTATGCATGCGCAGGCAATTCTTCATTGGGATTGGGGAACCACAGCAAAAGAATATAGACTAACACATTGAAAGTCACAGGTGCACATCCATAAACCTAACATGCAGACAGCAAACATAATATGGCAGTACACTGTTATACATGCAAACAATAGAACTAAGGATTAGGGCTCATTCTGGATTACAATGTTCCTATAGCAACTATACATGAAAAATGGAAGCTCTTAGCACACATTTATGATCAAACTGTGCCTGGCCCATCTACCAGGCGTCAAGGTGGCTACTGCAGATGGGTACCTAACACTAACAGAACTGCCTCTCCAGGGCCTAACCTAAGCCTACAATGTTCAGGGTGGTGTAGGAACCAGCTATATTTATAATCTGTTCAGAAGCTCTGGATAGATGCACGGGGAATGCTCAATCTAAAAGGAGGCAGCTACCCTCCAAACACACAGCAAGATAATTTAGACTAGCACATCCAAAAATCACAGGAGGGATTGGGGAACCAGACATACCTAATGTCTCCAGTGAGCGCCACAACCTCTTCCTATGCTAGTGAAGTTGTGATCATCGGTCACGTGGCTTAGGTGCAGATCAGTTCCATTCGAGAGAATGGGCTGACCCGCCATACGAAGCATAGCCAATATCCAATGTCAAGGTGCTTGGTAAACTGCGAGGAACCCATGGTGCTCACCAGAGCATCACAGTCTCTTCAAACAGCTGATTGGCAAGAGTGCCGAGTGTGAGGCCACCACAGATCACATATTGATAAGTCATCAGTATTAAACACTTGGAAAACCCATTAATGTGTATTTATGGAGAACTGGAGGTACACTTTAACATATTTTGTCAACTAATATGATTCTGGTTTTATTTGTAAACCATTCATCCTTCATCAGTATACATTTTTGGATTGTATAATACAAAATGCAACCACATGCACTTTGAGGAAAGCATCACTAATACATAGCACAAACAGCAATATGATCTAAGGCTAGACCTGGACTGTAACCACTAAGACTGCTGCCTGTTGTGAGAACCCTATACTTCACAAGCTTGTTGTTTGTTCTCTGCCCCAGAAACAATGCTTCTAGAAGACAATGCCTTCACAATATGGCATCCATTTGAAGATGCCAATATCAAGATAGAAGATTGTAATTCTTGAGCAAAGACCTTCTGCATTAAGGTAAGTTTATCATCCACAATAATAACCACAGACATGGGGGGGAAGGGTTATTAAAATTAATCAATTAGATAATCTTAATTGGTCTATGCTCCCATTAGTCCTCCCATTATAATTACAATGGCGTGAGTCTAGACAGAAACAACACATATGTGGTCGTCAACTGCTATATGGGTACACCGCAGGGTTCAGAAGAGAAAGAGCACAATGTGCATTTGTGGCCTAGCTTGATGATTTCTACAGCACTGGTCGACAACAGCACTGAGGTTAAAGTGTAACTGTCCTTTTTTTTTTGTAATGTGTAGGGCAGTGATACAATTTTTAAAATATATTTTAATTACTGAAATTGTACATTTCCATAAGAAAAATAGCTCTGAAGTGGCCCATTTCTTGTATTAGCAGCGCTAATGAGGTGAGAGAGGGAGAGCCTATCAGGTGACTCCCCTACCTTTGTAAACTTCTTAGATCTGGTGGTCAGCATTGACTGCGGCATCTAAGGAGGGAAATCTCTTCCCTTCTGCTATGTACATGTATAGTGAAGGTTCGGAAGGGGTTAAAGGACTTGTGCCAAGTATAAAAGCTATTGAAAAGGCATAACTAACTAATCCCAAGAAGGGGGATCCCATATTCCCATCCTGATAGGGGAATGAATAGAGCACCTGCTGCTCTATTCATTCTCTTTGGGACTGTCTGAGATTGCTGATTATTTTGTTTGGCTAATTCCAGCATTTCCATAGAGAATGAATGGAGTGGCAGGGCACATGCAGCTTTATTAGGATGGTAGCATGGGATCCTGATACTTGGGATCGGTGGGGTCTCAGTGGTCAGACTCCCACCGATCAGTTAGTTATCCCCTATGGTTTCTCTCCTTTGGCTGGCGGATAAAATTTAATACTTGGCGAAACCTCTTTGATTACATGGAATTTTGATTGAAAGCCTGTATTAAACAGGAAGATTATCTGACAGATCATTGCAAAGGAACGTTCATAGTAACGTTTGTTAGCGATGATCTGGCAGTGTAATGCTGCTGGTGATTACCTGATGATTGAGCATGGGTACGAGCAATGGCATTAGTGATCACATAGCCCAATACTGAGGAGGAGATTGCTGCATGTAACAGAACGCTTTCTTCCCAACAATTACCTGCATAATCTGTCTGTCTTTACAACTTAATTTCTTGGCTATCTTCAGCAGTCCCAAATAAATGAATGGCACAGCAGACTGTCACAATGCCTGACTTACTGCTCCATTCATTTCTGGGAGTCCTGCGGTTGGAGCCCTAGCAGTAGGGATGCCTATGAATAATTCTCCGCATTTTTCAAAGCGGCACTGGAAACTCAATACTTTTGTAACTGCATGTAATTAAAAATGTATTATAGCCACAATCTATTTATGTAGAGCTACCTGTATGTGCTGTTTGTTCTTTTCTTTATTAATCTGTCCATATAGCTGAGCATGTCGTACATGCCCAGTTTCATTGTTCAACTGCCACCAGCCTTGTATTCTGTTAGAAGCAGTGACAGTTACAGAAGAGAGCTGCAGCAGAAAGGACACGCTCCTGAGAACGAACACACCTCCTGAGCGGCCCGCTTGAAATAAATAAACAAAAAAAAAAACAGCAGAACAATTGGAGAAATCAATGGGAAGATCTCTGGATCCATGTTAGGTAAAAGGCTGGTCCTAGTTGTAGGGTGGCCACCTGCTTCATCCCAAAAAGGATGACATTTTAGGCCACACCCCCAACCTGCCAAACCAAACCCCCAACCTGCTAAACCACGCCCCTCTCCCAGTAAGTGCCCGGCAAAAAAAAAAAAAGAGATGAAAACCTTAAAGGGGTATTCTCATCTTGGACAATGGGGGCATATCGCTAGGATCCCAGCGGCGGGACCCGCACCTATAACGAGAACGGGGCCCCCAAAGTGAAGAAGTGCGCACCGCGCAAGCGCGGCCCGCTCTCCATTCACTTCTATGGAGCCGACGGAGATAGCCGAGCAGCGCTCGGCTATTTCCGGCGGCCCCATAGAAGTGAATGGAGAGCGGGCCGCGCTTGCGCGGTGCGCACTTCTTCACTTCGGTGGTCCTGTTCTCGATATAGGTGCGGGTCCCAGCGGCCGGACCCGCACCTATAGGAAAATGGGGACATATCCTAGCGATATGCCCCCATTGTCCAAGATGAGAATACCCCTTTAAAGGGGTTGTCAGGGTTCAGAGTTGAACCCAGATATACCCTTAATTTCACCCAGGCAGCCCGGCAAGGGCAAGGGTTCTTTTGTTCACAATTACACACTGCCCTAATGGGCCGGCTTTACCGCTGCCGTTTTACTGGCCGGCGGGCATTCTGTATCCAGCAGTGCCGGAGTCAGTGAATTCCAGTAGGCTGTTCTCTGCTGAAACAGCCTGCCAGAATCACTAACTCAGATGTGAAAGTAGCCTAATACAGTGCCCCATACCTCTTACATCCAGTGATGTCTTCTTTGATGTAGACATTCTGTGTCCTCAATCTTCTCCATTCAGACCAGACCGCCATGATGATTTCTTTCAGCCATCTCTTCTCTCTGCAGAATTTGACAGACAGACATCTTAGTTTCCTACTTTTCCATCATTCTCCCACCTTCTTGAACACCCCATCCTGCCACCCCCAATACTCAGACACTGTGCTCCACAGATAGTACTTCCTTTAATAATTATTGGCACACAGTGCTAAAAAAAAAATAACTTCCCTACTAAAGTGTTACCAAAATGTTCCCCAAAAATAACTGTGCTAAGCTGATAGCGTGACAGGGTGCCCCCCACAATAATAGTGCTCCCCAAAGTCCCAATAGAAATAATTAGTGCCACCAGTAGAATCAATGTCCCCATAATGTGTGCCAATGCCCACTGTGTGCCCAAAAAAAATCTTAATGCCCCCAGTTGAGCTACATAGTTCCCTATAATTTGTGCCAGTATAAAATACTCCTATATAGTGCCCCATAGTGCCCCTCCCCTTGTCCCCATGGTGCCTGACATAAGGTGCCAGTATAAAATGCCCCCATAATGTGTGCCCCCATAATGTGTGCAGTATAAAATGCCCCCCTCAGACCTCAGATCAGGGTCTTGTGCCCCCCTCAGACCTTAGATCAACATCTTGTGCCCCCATCAGACCTCAGATCAGCGTCTTGTGTCCCCATCAGACCTCAGATCAGCGTCTTGTGACCCCATCAGACCTCAGATCAGCGTCTTGTGCCCCCATCAGACCTCAGATCAGTGTCTTGTGCCCCCATCAGACCTCAGATCAACACAATGTGCCCCCATCAGACCTCAGATCAGCGTCTTGTGCCCCCATCAGACCTCAGGTCAGCGTCTTGTGCCCCATCAGACCTCAGATCAACATCTTGTGTCCCCCTTCAGACCTCAAATCAGCGCCTTGTGCCCCATCAGACCTCAGGTCAGTGTCTTGTGCCCCCATCAGACCTCAGATCAGTGTCTTGTGCCCCCATCAGACCTCAGATCAACACAATGTGCCCCCATCAGACCTCACATCAGGCTACTGTGCCCCCATCAGACCTCAGATCAGCCCACTGTGCCCCCATTAGACCTCAGATCAGCCCACTGTGCCCGCATCAGACCTCAGGTCAGCGTCTTGTGCCCCATCAGACCTCAGATCAGCGTCTTTTGCCCCCATCAGACCTCAGGTCAGCATCTTGTGCCCACATCAGACCTCAGATCAACACAATGTGCCCCCATCAGACCTCAGGTCAGGTCAGGGCCCATCAGCCTCAGGTCAGCTCTTGTGCCCCATCAGACCTCAGGTCAGCGTCTTGTGCCCCCATCAGACCTCAGGTCAGACCTCAGGTCAGCGTCTTGTACCCCCATCAGACCTCAGGTCAGCGTCTTGTGCCCCCATCAGACCTCAGATCAACACAATGTGCCCCCATCAGACCTCAGGTCAGCGTCTTGTGCCCCCATCAGACCTCAGGTCAGCGTCTTGTGCCCCCATCAGACCTCAGATCAGCGTCTTGTGCCCCCATCAGTCCTCAGGTCAGCGTCTTGTGCCCCCTCAGACCTCAGGTCAGCGTCTTGTGCCCCCTCAGACCTCAGATCAATCATCAACGTCTTGTGCCCCCGTAAGATCAGGGTCTTGTGCCCCCCTCAGACCTCAGATCAGGGTCTTGTGCCCCCCTCAGACCAGCGTCTTGTGCCCCCCTCAGACCAGCGTCTTGTGCCCCCCCTCAGACCTCAGATCAGCCCACCCAGCCACTTTAAAAAAAACATACTTACCTGTTCTACGCTGCCATCGGGTTCCCCGCTCCACTATCTTGCCAGCCGGCGCACTATATGACCTAACGCAGCGTCAGGTCATAGTGCGCACCGGCAGGGAAGACAGTGGAGCGCGGGACCTGATGGCAGCGGCAGCGTAGAACAGGTGAGTATGTTTTTTTAAAGTGGCTGGGTGGACTGATCTGAGGTCTGAGGGGGGGCACAAGCACAAGACGCTGTACAGGAGCAGGCCGGGCCATTAAGGGGGCGCTCTGGCAGGGCACCCCCTTAACTGGCCGGGAGTGAAGCGCCCTGTGCAACCATACGGGTCGCACACCCCAAAGGCCTGTCCTGAAAGGTGGACTTCTGGCTGTCTGTCCTGGCCATGCGCCGGACGGAGGACCAGGAGTTTAAAACCGGACTGTCCGGCCAAAAACCGGACGGATGGCCACCCTACCTGGTTGCCATATACTATGTTGTGTCTGATTTAATTTTTTACATTACTCATGGGATAACTCCTTTAAAGGGAACTTGTCACCATGAAAATGCAATGTAAGCTACATGCACTATGTTATAGAGCAGGAGAAGCTGATCAGATTGATATATAGTTTTGTAGGGGATAAACTAATATAACTTGTAATTTATATATTTAAATTCCTGGGCTTTAAAGTCAAGGAGACGGTCCTAACAGTGATTGACAGATATCTCTGTATACAAAGTCATAAAGGGAAGACTTTCAATCACTGATACTGTAGGACAACCTCCTTGACATCAAAGCCCAAAATTAGCAGGAATTTACATGTATAAATTACTAGTTTTACTGAATCTTTTCCAATAAAACTATATATTCATCTGCTCAGCTCCTTCTGTTGTATAATATGCTGCCTCCAGCTCAAATATCATGTTCAACATGAGAGGTTCTCTTTGAGTCTATAAGTAATTAAATATAACAATCATGATAAAGATACACATTTTTAACCTTTTCCTGACATGCACCATGGCACAGCAGAAAGTGAGTTCCCAACCGGCACCATACATGTACAGAGTGCTTATTGGCCAAGCACAGGACCTGTGCTTGACAGGTCAGGGACAGGGGCTGGCTATTATTGACATCCAGGCCCCTACTGTAACCGCCAGCATTGGTGAAAATTCTGATTCAGGCGGATTAACCCTTTAGATGCAGCAATCAATGCTGACCATGGCATCTAGGACTGAATCCTTCATACAGGAAAGTGCCAAACCATAGATTTAGGGCCAGCCCCTTCCTAAGGACTGTTATCAAGTGATTGTAATTATCTTTGTAATTCATTCTTGAATACAAATGTTAGAAAACAGCATGAAATAGAGAAAAGCCATAGAAACACAAGGAACAGTGTGAGACTCAGTAATCACATATGCGTCTTTAAAAGCATTTTAAAATAGCAATTTGAAGTCAGGTTTTTAAAATGTTTTTAAAGACACAGAGGTGATAAGCTGAAGTATTTGAACGAATCGACTTCGGATCTCTGATCCGTAGCTCAATTCGATCAACATTAATTCTATTGCATCGGAAACTGGAAATCCTAGTTGATCCATGCCTGATTTATTTTTATGGAGGTTAGTGTTTCAACATTTAGGGAAGAAAGGCGAGTTCTCTTAGGGTTAACTATGCCCCTTGCCGCACTGAACACCCCCTTTGATGTCACACTACTGGCTGGACAGGAACGCATTCCCATGGCAAATCTGGCCAGTTGCGGGCACACTTCAAGTTTGCATGCCCATTAGTCCAGCAGATTTTGAAACATGGGTGACAGGGTGCAGTCCAACTATGCTACCACCTGCTGGTTGAGGTTCTGCTGCATGTCCTGCTGCTGCTGGGTAGTTTCTTCAGTAGGCAGCTCTAGACTGAAGTTGCTGCATATAGAGCTGGTGCTGCTTCTCCCCCCCCCATTCATGGCAGTGCAGCGTGAGTGGCTCCCACTGGTCAGTGACAAACTGACTACACAGCATTTCTCTATAGTAGTCCATTTTTGCATCCCTCTCAGAAGGTCTAAAAAACGCCCCCATTTTTCACTGGTAGCGAGGGTCTAACAATGTGGATAGCCAGTAGTCATCCCTCTGCCAAAACATGTTGCTGCGGCTGCTGCTACGATCCCCCTTCTTCTGCTGCTACTTGTGCTGGCTACAGCAACATTTTTGCCACTGCCAGTTCCTATGGCCATCTGTCTGTTGGCCATAGTGTACAGTAACTGCATCAGTAATGTAACAGATTAATGTAGATGTAACTGGGAATGTGGCAGTAGTTCAACAAGATACACATGGTGATATATTAGACGGCCCTTTAACACTGAGCCACAGTAATTCTATGTATAGATTAAATAGGAATGTGGCAGCAGTTCAACAAGATGCACACCGCAATATATTAGACCACCTGTTAATACTAAGGCACAATAATTCTATGTATAAACTAACAGATTAACTGGGAATGTGGCAGCAGTTCAATAAGATGCACACTGCGATATATTAGACCACCCTTTAATACTGAGGCACAGTAATTCTATGTGTAAACTAACATATTAACTGGGAATGTTGCAGTACTTCAACAAGATGCACACACCCATATTTTAGATTGCCCTTTACTTTTGAGGCACAGGGATTCTATGTATAAACTAACAGATTAACTGGGAATGTGGCAGCAGTTCAACAAGATACACAGTGATATATTAGACCACCCTATAATACTGAATCACAGTAAGTCTACTTATAAACTAATAGATTAAATGGGAATGTGCCAGCAGTTCAACAAGATGCACATGGCAATTACAATCAACCTGCACTCCCTGCTGTCTCCCTATGCCCTCCCGACAGTCTCAGAAAACTCTCCCTACGATCTCCCTGCACTGTCCCTGCACTCTCCCTATCCAATGTTCTGCCATTAATACCTTTTTGCAACACATCTCATAAGTGCTTGTCACGTCTCTCCCTAAACTCAGCTCACAGTGAAATGGCGGAGACCAGGCAGGATGAGGCTCTTATAGGGCTGTAACATCACAGGGGATGACTATCTGTGGATTGGCTGCATGGCATTATGGGTCATATCACGTTCCCAGGCTTCTTACTTTCGCTTTGTAATATTTGCAGCAGCCACTTAAAAAAAATGATTTGTTACCACAAAGCACAAGGAAATTCGGATTTGTGGCGAATCCAATTTTTCCGAAACTTTGGACTGAGTTACACTTCGAATGCTTCAGTTCCCTCAACACTAGTTATATGTTGAACCAGCAAACCACATATAGATCAAGATGGTAATTGGGGATGATTATCTATGACACTTAGGTTTCTAAGGCATGTGAAAGCTTGTTTTCAAGGCAATGTTTAGCTGTAAGTACAAATTTCTAGCTGATAAAGATTAATAAAGTAAGCAGCAGTGTGCATGTCTGTAGATTCTTTTCATCTTTCTAAATTAACTCTTTTTATTAGACTTAGTTAGCACTTAAGAAAAATCTTGATTAGCACTTATTGGTGCATAGCTCCAGTGAAGGGAGCTAGATGAATATGTACATGAGCTGCTATGCTAAGTTAGCTGTGAGTTTGGCAGCTAATTACACCCTGCAGTGCCTGTGTATGGTAGGAATAAGAAACTGAGATAGTTCTAATACTCTGGCATAGTAGATGGCAAATATGTACATCCTAGTTAATGTGTGAACCACTTTGTCATATACTAAGATCACCTAAGACGCGTGGAAAATAGCATTTTGTTTTCAACAATATGGCTCTGAATAACAAGATGATATTTAGTTGAACTAAAATGTTGAAAAAGCATTAACGGGGAAAAAGCACTGGGGAGGAAGAAGAAGGGTTCTCATATGACCCTGAGAGGAAATAGGGGGGACGGCTTGCCCTGATTTGATCCCAGGCTGACAGAGAGCCTGGATGAGTCAATCAGTGCTTCAGACGGCAGGGAGGTGCCTGAGCAGAATGAGCAGAACGCCATTCTGTGCTGGACTGGGAATGAGCGTGGTTGTGTGTGACAGTGTCTGCCAGGAAAAAGATCTTAGGGAGTCAGGGACAGTGAAAAAGAAACCAGGGACAGTAAGACATACAGTGGGGAAAAAAGCATTTAGTCAGACACCAATTGTGCAAGTTCTCCCACTTAAAAACATGAGAGAGGCCTGTAATTGACATCATAGTTAGACCTCAACTATGAGAGACAAAATGAGAAACCAAATCCAGAAAATCACATTGTCTGATTTTTAAAGAATTTATTTGCAAATTATGGTGGAAAATAAGTATTTGGTCAATAACAAAAGTTAATCTCAATGCTTTGTTATATATGCTTTGTTGGCAATGACAGAGGTCAAACGTTTTCTGTAAGTCTTCACAAGGTTGGATGTTGCTGGGCAACATAGACTTTAAACTCCTTCCAAAGGTTTTCTATGGGGTTGAGATCTGGAGACTGGCTAGGCCATTCCAGGACCTTGAAATGCTTCTTACGAAGCCACTCCTTCCTTGCTCTGGTGGTGTGCTTGGGATCATTGTCATGCTGAAAGACCCAGACAAGTTTCATCTTCAATACCCTTGCTGATGAAAGGAGGTTTGCACTCAGCATTCACTCTCCTCCAAACACGACGAGTTGTGTTTCTACCAAACAGTTCTACTTTGGTTTCATCTGACCATATGACATTCTCCCAATACTCTTCTGGAACATCCAAATGCTCTCTAGCAAACTTCAGACGGGCCTGGACATGTACTGGCTTAAAGAGGACCTTTCACCACTCCTGACATGCCTGTTTTAATAGCTCCATACATTCCCCACGTACTAACAATTCTGGAACATATATTCTTATGTCTGTATGTTGTGCCATTCCTTTATTATTTGCACTAGAAGTTATGAATGAATTGCTATTTTCCTTCAGTAAAGGAACAGAGGGGAGGTGACCAGTTGGGGGTGTGTACCTGCACAGAATGACTCTAGCCAATCAGTGCTGCCATGTTCAGACTGTGCAGATACACCCCCCCAACTTGTTACCTCCCCTCTGTTCCCTTACTGAAGACAAATAGCAATTCATTCATAACTTCTAGTGCAAATAATAAAGGAATGGCACAACATACAGACATAAGAATAGATGCTCCAGAATTGTTACTACATGGGAAATGCATGAAACTATTAAAGCAGGCATGTCAGGAGTGGTGAAAGGTCCTCTTTAAGCAGGGGGTTACGTCTGGCACTGCAGGATCTGAGTCCCAGGCGGCGTAGTGTGTTACTGACAGTAGCCTTTGTTACGTTGGTCCCAGCTTTCTGCAGGTCATTCACTAGTTCCCCCATGTGGTTCTGAGATTTTTGCTCACAGTTCTTGTGATCATTTTGACTCCACAGGGTGAGATCTTGTGTGGAGCCCCTGATGGAGGGAGATTATCAGTGGTCTTGTATGTCTTCCATTTTCTAATTATTGCTCCCACAGTTGATTTCTTCACACCAAGCTGCTTGCCTATTGCAGATTCAGTCTTCCCAGCCTGGTGCAAGTCTACAATTTTGTTTCTGGTGTCACTCGACAGCTTTTGTGACAGCCAGAAATCTTGCTTGTTTGTAGGTGACTAAATACTTTTTTTCCACAATAATTTGCAAATAAATTCTTTAAAAATCAGACAATGTGATTTTCTGGATTTGTGTTGTCATTTTGTCTCTCATAGTTGAGATCTACCTATGATGTCAGTTACAGGCCTCTCTCATCTTTTTAAGTGGGAGAACGTGCACAATTGGTGCACAATTTCCCCACTGTAAATCAATCAAGCTTATTGCCAGGGAGAGTGAAGGGAAAAGCTAGGATTCCAAAGAGTAATTGTGTGTGTTGCATACAACAGAGAGAAGGTGGGCAGCTGACAGACAAGGAGAGAGGAAACAGGACCTGCGGCTGGCTGTGCCTGTTATCAGAAGCGCAGGTGCCCCTCAAAGGCAACTACCTGCAAGCAATTACTTTCATTTTATTTTAGACATGAGCAAATCTATTTGCCGCTTCGTAGATTCGTATCAAATGCTCCATTTTTTCTACTCCGAAGCGAATCCGGATTTTTCAGATTTGCTTCGTATTATTCGTAAATGTTCTTAAAATAGCTAACGCTATGTACGCTACGTACGCTACGTACGCAACGTACGCATTCTTGCCCCCCCCGGCCCTCCGAAGTGGGAAAATGACAATACGCCCCCTCAGAAGCGGGAAAAACCAGCCCGGCCCACCAGGAACTAACTTTTTGCACATATAGGGAGTGAAGACTCCTCCCCCATTACTCCACCCTCCTCTCCAGTTAAAGCTAGCGGTGAACAAGATACCACAGCATGGCGAAGCAACTGCGACCAACCACGGCCTCGAACCACGGCCCACTCCAGAGATCAGAGCGTCATAATTGTGCAAGACAGTCTCACCGGCTCCTGACTTGATAGTTGCCTTGCCAGCTGGTGCGGCTAGTGCGGTGGAGGTGGCTGGAGCGTCCACTTCGCTGCCCAGGAGAAGAGCAACAACAACACCTTCCATGCGGCAGAATCCCATTGTGCCTGCATCAGTGACGGCTCACGCCCAGGCCCTATGGGACTACAAGAATGCAGTGGAGGACTGGGTCATCCAAGGCCGGGAGTCCCTACACTGGAGTGGCGTAAGGGAACTGTCCTATGGTTTTCGGTGGAGTGAGGCTCTGGTTTCCTGTCAGATGACAAGGATGGCAAGGAGTACTTTGTGGGCCACAGGTCAGTGAAACAGCCGTACCTGTCCAACCCCATCACAGCCTGTACGTGGGGGATCAGGTGGAATATACCCCATGGCACCCCTGAAAGGCCCCCTTGCTACTGGGGTTACCTTATTATCTAAGCCCCTGGTCCCTACATCACCACCAGAAGTTTGGCCGAAGGAACCACCAGGTGAAGGACGTGTGCGCTGCCTACAGGAGTCACCAGATGGCCCCCTCCATTTCAGGGAGAAGCCACAGCCACAGCCGGAGTCTCTTATCCCTGGACTGCCACCACCACCATCATCACAGTCCTTTCAGCTGGGTCAGCTGACGACATCATCGCTTCTTTCCTGGGTGCAATCTTGCCTGAACCGCTGCAGCCAGAAGTCCTTACCCTTGCTGTCCTGGCAAGAGTATCCGGATAAGTGAAGGCGCAACAGCGTGATCACCACCCGGACCCAGTCAAGTCCAACTTCTGGCAGAAGAGGGCAGTGAAGCTCCACCACGGCAGCCAGCTTGGCCTACAAGAGGCAGGAGCGTCCTCTGATTTCATTCAGTAGCAGTTCAAGCGAGGAGGACTTCAGATCCCTCATCTGAGGAACTCTTCTACTGACTGAGTGATTTAAAGGACACCTCTGGAGGACCTATGGGAGCCACAACATGGACTGCCCCTGACAAGTGAGAACTAGTTGGCACTTGTTTTGTTTGTTTAGTTTGTATTGCCCCCTGTTTGAATCTCACCCAGATGGACATGGCTTCTCAGGACTCCCCCCCTCCCATTCTGCATAAAATTCCCAGTTGCGCCTAAGCACGCCTATTTTCCTTTTTCCCCTTTCTCAGGTTATTTGGGAGCCCCCTTTGCAAAGAGGGTTCTCTATTTGCTACTACTTTATATTATCCATGTGGATTACACGTTACCTGTTTGGATTACCAAATTACCTCACATGGATTACAATTGAATTTTGGACTGTGTTCTAGTGTTTTATCATGCCAAGCAGACACGAGGAGAGACTCAAATGTATATCTGAGCATATTATGCTTGCAAATGTGAAATTGATCGCACTAAAATGTTTGCATAATTATGTCTTTGCTATATTTTAGCAATAATGTTATTACAGGTTCAGCAACGTTCAAGCACTTTAGCCCATTTTGTGAATCCTTTTTCAGGTACTGCAATGTGTCCAATTATGCACTTATTGTACGGTGCTTTTTAGTAAATTATGCACTTAGCCAGATAGCTAGCACCTTACTTTTCTAGCATATGGATTCATATGGATTGCCTCTAAAGACTGTACGCCGTGGCCTAGCCTCGTGCGTATGACGCAATCGTGAGTCAATAGTACGCTAAGGATTCGTACGCACTTTGTACGCTAATGCTTATGTATTGCATGCTTTTAACAACGCTGACTGTATGTTCGGAATTTGTGTAGGAATGTTCGCAAAACAACGATAATTTTTTAACGCAAATTCGACCGAATAAATTCGTATTAAGAACGAATCTTGTCAGAAATTCGTCGATTATTCGCCGAAGCGAATTTTGGATGATTCACTCATCTCTATTTTATTTTCACATAAATCCCTTTTTTATTTGTGGGGTTCAATATAATTAAGCGATATATATATATATATATATATATATATATATATATGTATTTACATACATATATATGTGATTACTGCCGCAGTACCCACAGTGTGGCAGCAATCTACCCGAGTATGTTAAGTTGAAATTGAGCGACAAGTGTCAGTCGTCTGTTTACATATTTTCAGTTTCCACACGGTCACAATTTAATTTTCTTTTTGTGTGTGTGTGTTGGGGGGTGTCGTTCAATTTAATTAAGCAGCATATATATGTGATTACTGCAGCAATACCCATGGTGTGACCGCAATCAAGCCTGTGTGTGTTAAGTTGAAATTTAGCATCAAGCCCCCAATCTTCCGTTTACATATATTTAGTTTCTACACTGTTGGAATTTGCATTTTTTGGGATTATTTAGTGTAATTAAACCAGCATACATATGTGATTACTACAAGACACAAGGTATAACAGCAATCTACCTGTGTGTATTAACAAGAAATTGGGCATTAAGCATCAATCATATATTTACGTATACCTGTCTTGATGGTGGTGGCAATAGTGGTAACTCTAGCCACAGCATTGGTGGTGGGTACAGTGACAGTGGCAGTCAGGGAAAATGCAGAGCAGGGGAGGGAGCCCAAGAGCCCACTATGATATCTCACAGTCTAATAAAAGAGGCAGGGAGGATTGGGACTCCGATGACGATTGTGTGCTGGACAGGACCTGGAAGCTGGATCGGAGTGCTGAGGAGGAGGCAACATCAGTAGTAATAAAGAACAGAGACCACATACTTTCCAAAGAAAAGCCTGCTCGGGATCTGGTGATGCCACTGACGATGTAGGTGGGTTAGGCCAAAAATGTGCCAGAGCTAAGCCATAGCTCTGTGCGAGTAGAGATGAGCGAATCTTCAAAGATTCGCTTCGGCAAATAATCGTTGAATTCATAACAAGATTCGTTCTTAACTCTTAGGATACCAGCGCCGTACATAAAATCTAAAAATCCCAGCGCTGTACTGCTACAACGCTCTGAACGGGTGGGCGCAGGAGCTGCACTCGCCCGATCAGCTGCAGGGGTTCGGCAGTGGCTGATAGCCGGACCCCTGCTGTATGCACTGGCATCGGTGAAAACAGTGATGCCGGTGCATTAACCCTCGCACTGCCACAGTCAGCGCTGACCGCGGCACGTGCGGTATCTTAAGGGGTTAAGTTGCGCCATCGGGTCCCCGCGCTGCTGTGACAGGGACCCGATGGCAGGGAAGGCAGCCCGATGCCGGCAGCCCCCTGGATCTCACAGGCAGCAGGCTGTAAGTGTATTACACTGGTAATACACTTATAGCCAATGCATTACAATACAGAAGTAATGGAATGCATTGTGCAGGGGATCAGACCCCCAAAAGTTGAAGTCCCAGACTGGGACAAAAAAAAGTGAAAAAAGAAGTTAAAAAAAAATAAAAGTTTCAAGTAAAAAAAAAAAAAAAGCGTCCTTTTCCCAAAATAAAGTTAAAAAAAACTGTAAAAAATAGGGAAAAAAAGAAAAGTAGTAATGTTAGGTATCGCCGTGTCAGTATTGACCAGCTCTATAAAAACATCACATGATCCACCCCGCCAGGTGAATGCCATAAAAAATAAAAACGGTGTCAAAAAAGCTATTTTCTGGTCACCTTGCCACAAAAAGTGTAATACCAAGTGATGAAAAAGATGTATTTATCCCAAAATGATACAAATCAACTGTCTTCTCATTCCACAAAAAATTAGACCCTACCTAAGGCAATCGGCCAGAAAATGGCAACACAAAAATAAGATTTTATTCTGTTCAAAAAGGATTTCACTGTGTAAAACTTAACAAAAGGAAAAATAATAGACATCAGGTATCGCCGCGTCTGTAACAACCTGCTCTATAAAAATATCACATGAGATGGTCCCTCAGGTGAATGCTGTAATTTAAAAAAACACTATGCCAAAACAGTCATTTTTTGTCACCTTGCCTCCCAAAAAATGTAATACCAAACGATCAAAAAGGCGAATTTATCCCAAAATGGTACCAATCAAACAGTCATCTCATCCCACAAAAAATGAGACCCTACCTAAGACAATCGCCCCCAAAATAAAAAAATATGGCTTTCAGAAAATGGCAACACAAAAACAAGATTTTATTCTATTCAAAAAGGCATTCACTGTGTAAAACTTAACAAAAACAAAAATGATACATATATTGGGTATCGCCGCGTCCGTAACAACCTGCTCTGTAAAAATATCATATGATATGCCCCCTCAGGTGAATGCTGTAAAAAAAGTAAAAAAAACTATGCCAAAACATTTGCAAGCATAATATGCTCAGATATACGTTTGAGTCTCTCCTCGTGGCTGCTTGGCATGATAAAACACTGGAACACAGTCCAAAATTCAATTGTAATCCACGTGAGGTAATTTGGTAATCAAAACAGGTAACGTGTAATCCACATGAATAATATAAAGTAGTAGCAAATAGAGAACCCTCTTTGCAGTGAGAGTGAGAGTCAAACAGGGGGCAATAAAAACAAGATAAATAAAAAACATGTGCCAGCTAGCTCTCACCCGTCAGGTGCAGTCCATGTTGTGGCTCCCATAGGTCCAGAGGTGTGACAATTGTAGAAGGGTTCCTCAGATGAGGGACCTGAAGTCCTCCTCACTGCTACTGTTGCTAAACGACATAAGAGGACGTTCCTGCCTCCTGTACGCCATGCTGGCTGCCGTTGTTGAGCTCCACTGCTCTCTGCTGGTTGAATTGGGACTTGACCGGGTGGTCACACTAGTGAACGCTACTGCCACTTGAGCCATCACCTTTCCGGATCCTCCTGCCAGGACAGCAGGGGTAAGGAATTCTGGCTGCAGCAGTTCAGGCAAGGCTGCACTCAAGGAAGAACAGCTAGCTCCCCGGGATGCTGCTGATGCCATTTTTCACGGTAGGTGGTACTGGATCATCGTGGGCTGGAAAGTGAAGGAAGTCAGCTGACCCAGGTGAAAGGACTGTGGTGGTGGTGGTGGCACTGGCAAGCCAGGAATCAGAGGCTCCAGCTGTGGCTGTGGTTTTTCTCTGAAATGGAGATTGCCATCTGCTGTTTCTTGTAGGCAGGGCATGCGTCCTGCGGCTGCTGGATCCTCCAGCCAGGTCTCAGCTGGCGATGCAGGTACAAGGGGCTTTTCAGGGATGCCATGGGGGTATATTCGACCTGATCCCTCATGTATAGGCTGTGACGGGCTTGGGGCAGGTAGGATCGTTTGACAGACCTGCGGCACACTAAGCATTCCTCGCCATCCTTGTCGTCTGCAAGAAAGCCACTGCCTCTCTCCACCGAAAACCAGATGACGGTTCCTTTGCGCCGTTCCAGCGTAGGATCTCCCGGCCTCGGATGGTCAAGCACTTGGATGACCCAGTCCTCCACTTTCTTATTGTCCCATAGGATCTGGGCGTGGGCTGTCGTGGATGCAGGCACGATGGGATTCTGCCGCATGGAAGGTGTTCTCCTCCTGGGCGGCGGAGTGAACGCTCCAGTTGCTTCCGCCCCACCGTCCGGCACTGTGGACACCTCCAGTGCCCGTGCAATTTTCGTGGTCACTTGTGCCACTCTGATCTTTTTGGGCCTCTCCGGTGGTTCGGGTTCCCTACCCCACACCATCTCTCCCCACTTTGGATGTAGTCGGTGCGCCATGCTGTCTTGTTGTGTTCACCGCTGGCTTGAACTGGAGAGGAGGGCGGAGTAATGAGGGATGATTCTTCACTCCCTATACTTGCAAATAGATAGTTCCCGGTGGGCCGGGCTGGCTTTTCCCGCTTCTGAGGAGGGCATATCTTCACTTTCCCGCTCTTCAGGGGGCGTAACGTCATTTTCCCACTTCTGGGGGCTGGGGGCAAGAAGAATGCATAGGTAGCATTAGCGTTTAAAATTTTAAGAACATTTAAGATTCACAGGAAATGAATCTGAAAAAATCCGGATTCGCTTCGGAGTAGGAAATAAGGAGGATTCGTAATGAATATACGAAGCGGCAAATAGATTTGCTCATCTCGATGTGCGAGCAACTCCCGTATGGTGCTTTATTTCCACAAGGTGGGCGCACAAAACCACAGTGGTGTGCAAGATCTGCAGGATTAAAATAAACAGTGTCAGTTCAAGCACAATTATAGGGATCAGAGGTCTATTGCAGCACATGAGGTGGCATCATTGGATACTTTAGGAAACTACAACTGGCAAGCTTTCCCAATCAGAACAACTCTGTCCTTCTTGTCCTGGTACTTTTTGTGGCAGCCAACCCGCATCCCCAAGCAGTATACCTGGATACCTGGAGCAGTTATTATGGACAGGGACAGTACATGTCTTTCACAGCATGCTTGGTCAATATTTTTTCTGTCAGTGGATAGGCCAACCCGCATCCCCAAGCAGTACAGTATCTTTGTCATCATCATCATCATCACTTTGTTCTTCTCCTGCTAAGACTCCTCCTTGTACTTGGCTCCATTGTGAGACATCTATAATGGAATGTTTGGCCATGAAAAAAACTTTTCTCTACCAGCAATTAGCTTGTCTACAAGCTGAACCCCCACCTGACCATGTTGCTGGCTGTGCAGTAGCTGTAGTACCATTATAGTAGAGCTGTGTACTCTCACATGGCAGAGAATGTGGGCCACTACTTGCGATACTCGCTATGCATCAAGCTGCACTCCTTGGTGGATACCTGGAGCAGTTAATATGGGCAGGGACAGTACATGTCTTTCACAGCACGCTTGGTCAATATTTTTTCTGTCAGTGGATAGGCAGCACCCCAGCAACATCGCCAGCTCCAACCATATTATGGGGCTGGCTCCCACAGCAGGCACATATCTGCCTCCTTCATCTCCTCTTTCAGGGACATGGCTCTGTCCTCAAAAGAAGCAGGGCACAGGTTCGCTCGCTCTACCACTCCTACCTATCACGTGTCAGATTAAGCATTACCAAGCTGTGTTGGAACTGATCGGCCTGGGAGAGAGTAGCCATACTGGCAAGCAGTTGCTCAAGTAAATCAAGCAGAAAACATCCCTCTGGTTGTCACCCTGCTGACGACAACTAGACAAAGTGGTCAGCAACAATGGGTGCAACATTGTGGCCACCCTGAACCTAGGCAAAATAAAACATGCTCCCTGCATAGTGCATATCATCAAACGCATGGAAGGTGTTCTCTGGAAGGGTGCAGCCCTTTCTAAATAAGTACACTGGCTTTCGCAAGGTGTTGGCAAAGGCCTGGAGACTGTCCAATCACTTTAGCCACTCTTATGTGGTGAGGAACTCTCTCTTGGACCTGCAGCAACAAAACAGACTGCCAATGTTTAATCCATGACGTGCCAACTCACTGGAATTCGAAATAGCACATGCTCGAGCATCTGTCCGAGCAGTGGAAAGTAGTGTACGATTTTGTCATGCACCAGACAGTCTCAGCAGCAGGGCACATGTGTTGCTACGAGGTCAGGCACTGGGAGCTCATCCGAGATACCTGTCATGTGCTGAAGCCCTTCGAAGAGGCCACACAGTTTCACAGTAATGACAACTGCACCATGAAAGATGTCATCCCTCTGATATTTATCTTAGAACAGATGCTGATGCTCATGCAGCAGGGACCATGGTGGAAGAAAAGCAGCTGACACATCTTGCTGGCTCTTTGGGCACGCTGGCCAGAATGGCCACCTGAATGCTCACTTGCTTACGCAGTGACAGGCGTCTCATTGACATCAAGCAGTCTGATGATTACTGAATATCCATGCTTTTAGGTCCTCTCTACCAAGGCAAAATGGGGGAATGTTTTCCTCTGGCAGAAAGGGAGGACAAATAATATTACTATCAGGAAATACTGTGTTCGCAGCTTGGGGAGCAGATGCCTGCCGCATGTCTGAAAGAGAGGTCCCCCTCAGAGTCACCCCCCTTCCACTGCCTCAAGAAGCAGAAGCTGCAGCAACAGTAGCAGCTGCAGCAGCGATTTCAGTCTCTTCAACATAGTGGAGCAGTTTTTCTACATGCCACACATGACTGTGGCCAGTCAGCATGCCAACAGCAAACGCCTCAACGCCCATAATTCAGGCCTGCCTAAATTATGGCCAGTCGCTGTCACATACCGTGTTCCCTGACCCCATGGATTTCTGGGCATCTTCTTTCTTGCCCTGCCTCCAGTGTCGTCTGGGAGAAGGTTTTCAGCGCCGATTCTTATGTATAGACCTTGCCCACCTCGCCTTACTGGCAGTGCCCCATCTTGCCACTGTTGCTGTCTAATGTCTGTCTGCATGTTTTCATGTTCTGTACGGCTGCTGCTGCTTCCTACATCATGCTACTAATGCCTCCCATTCGACAGTTTACGTGTATTCAATTTCCATACAGTTGATATTTTAATAAATTGGGGGGTAGGGGGTGGTTACGTTTCTTTAAAGCACAGCATAAATGTATGTAATTACAGTATCAATACCAATATTTTGTCACAGTCCAGGCAATGCTGTGGCCTGCATCATGCCATTAATGCCTGAGAGTCAGTTTTTGTGTACTCACTTTTCACATGGTTGAAATTTAAAAAAATATTTTGTGGTTAACACAGTTATTTTTTTTTTTTGGGGGGGGAGGGGGGCCGGTCTTAATTCATGTGCCCATATGAGTCTTAGGAGGCTAGATGGGGTTAAATACCAACTTTCAGGGCAATTGGAGCTTCAGTTCAATTCAAAAAATCAGCGAACCAGACCCAAAACGAATCTCATCTTTAAACCTGAACACTAACTTCATCTAAACCCAGATGATGCCTCTAAATTTGTTTAGACTCCAGACCAAACTACTATATCCATTCAAACCCCAGACCACACTCCAAAATTAATTCAGACTTTTGTATGTATGCATACAAAATTATTCGGACTTCAGATTCCAGCTTTGAAGAATATTCATATTTAGTAACTAAGTTGAAAAGATGGCTTTGCTGCTGAATCAGATTGCTGCATTTGTTAACTCCCATTAGCAGAAGTAACAATCCTTTTTCATGCTGTTTGGGCTAATATTCCACTTTTCCATCAACATCAGATTGTCGGGGGTCTGACACCAGGTACCTGCGCTGATCAGCTGTTTTAAAAGGCAGTGGCCTCCACGCAGCTTACCAAGCACAGTGCCGTCCATTGCATAGTGGCTGTGCTTCTCCTATTCAAGTGAAAATTAGGCCATGTGACCGATGAACTTGACATCACATGCCTAGGAAGAGACTGCAGTGTTCACCAGAGCTCTGTGGCCTCTTCAAACAGCAGATCGGTGGGAGTCTCCATAGATCTGATATTGATGACCTGACCTAAGGATAGGCCATAAATATCTGAATCTTGAAAAAACCCTTTAAAAAGGGCTAAATTATATGGTAACAATTCAGTTTTAACGAACCAAATGCCCTTCATAATTGCATTGTACATTTTGATCGACATATCAAAAATATGATATTCTGAAGGGCCAGGAATTTCAGTGAGAAGATAAAGATTTGAAAAGGCACAGGATCAGAGTGATTGATAAAAATGAGAAGAGAAAATCATGAGTGATGATGAACAATATTGGCATGGAGTGCTCAACCTGCAGATGTCAGAGCAAATGATGGATTGCATGTGCACTGGAGAGGTAAACTTCTCTTTAGATGTAGGGATACTAAATTGGAAAGTTGTACTCTGAGGTGAGGATGTTAAAAATACTGGAATTAAGATAATTTCAGAAACTATAATATTACAATGGATGTAACAACAGTGACACGGAGCTGGATGATGCAAATAAAAATATACTGAAGAGAGTTTAAAAGGATCTGCAAACAAAATACATTTACTTTCTTCATTCTTTGCCCAGATCCTCTGTTTTTAAGTATGGAGATGCTTTGCCACTAAACCAGGCATAGCATTTAGTTCTGTGTTGCTCTGATAAACATTTCCTACAACTCTAGCTACTGTATGTGTACATTTTATACCTTTTTAAATGTACATGGATCCTGCATGGTGTCACACAGGGTCCCTGTTATTTGTTGTCTCGGATAGGTACTGCTTATAGCATTCTTTTATCTCCAGAATGAATATGGGATGTGATAGAGCATTCTATAATTTTTTTTTAGAAGATTCTGTATGAATCTGTGACTTACAGTGCCTTTGCAGACACCTCGCAGGGGTGGGGGGAGCCAGAAGGAGGTGGCACCCAGGGCCATTTTAATGCGTTGGTGGGCCCAATGCAAAAGTTTCAAGAGGTGCCCCCACCCCAATACCAAACATTGTTTATTTCTTCTAATTTCTTCATAGTCATTTGAATGGAATCTATGAAGAGCTTCATGCTAGTCGAACCACAGGCAGCATGACATCCCAACAGGCTCCCTGTTAGCTGCATTGTAAATAGCTGTATTTTACTCTGAAACACTGTGGCGCATACAGGGCAAGTATAATAGTACAATGCTGTATCCATATATACAGAATAAGACCAGACACCGTATCCAGAATTCAGAACAAGAGATGTGGTACTATACAGAACTTACATATACAGAATGGGTCGGACTGAAGTACCTAGGGCCCACCAGAGGAAATAATTCTTGGGGCCCACCATAAAGAAATATCTGTGTTTGTTATCCCTGTACAGTGACATCACTGTGTTTATTATCTCTGTACTGTGACATCACTGTGTTTATTATCCCTGTACAGTGACATCACTGTGTTTATTATCTCTGTACTGTGACATCACTGTGTTTATCATCCCAGTACTGTGACATCACTGTGTTTATTATCCCTGTACTGTGACATCACTGTGTTTATTATCTCTGTACTGTGACATCACTGTGTTTATTATCTCTGTACTGTGACATCACTGTGTTTATTATCCCTGTACGGTGACATCACTGTGTTTATTATCTCTGTACTGTGACATCACTGTGTTTATTATCCCTGTACTGTGACATCACTGTGTTTATTATCTCTGTACTGTGACATCACTGTGTTTATTATCCCTGTACGGTGACATCACTGTGTTTATTATCCCTGTACTGTGACATCACTGTGTTTATTATCCCTGTACGGTGACATCGCTGTGTTTATTATCCCTGTACAGTGACATCGCTGTGTTTATTATGTCTGTACAGTGACATCGCTGTGTTTGTTATCCCTGTACAGTAACATCTCTCTGTTTATTATCCCTGTACTGTGACATCACTGTGTGTATTATCTCTGTACTGTGACATCGCTGTGTTTATTATCCCTGTACTGTGACATCACTGTGTTTATTATCTCTGTGTTGTGACATCACTATGTTTATTATCCCTGTACTGTGACATCACTGTGTTTATTATCCCTGTACAGTGACATCGCTGTGTTTATTATCCCTGTACAGTGACATCGCTGTGTGTATTATCCCAGTGCAGGAAGAGGTAAGTGGTCTGTGTTTGTGTCTTTGTTTTCTATTTTTCAGGGTCGTGAATGCAGAGAACTATGTCGGATTCGGTGGACTACGTCGGACCAGCTTTTTTTTTTTTTTTTAATAAAATGGTCAAACAGGTGTCTGGGGGAGTGTTTATTTCAATAAAATGTTTTATATTTGTGTGTGTGTATTTTTTTTTTTACAATACTACAGTTTTAGTAATTAGGGCTATCTACAGAAGGCCCTGATTACTAATACTGGGCTTAGTGCTTGCCGGTATGGCAGGCCAGCACTAACCCCAACATCTATTACCTCGGCACCCACCGCCACCAGGGGTGCCAGGAAGAGCCGGGTACCCGCAGGACCGGACCTTCTAAATTGAGGGTCTGGCTCTGGGGCGGCTGCAGGCTGGTACCATTAGGCTGGGAAGGGCCAGTAACCGTGTCCCTTCCCACCCTGGTAGTGCCAGGCTGCCGCTGCTGGTTGTATCTGGCTGGCGAAGGAAAAAAGGGGGGGACCCCACGCCATTTTTTTACAAAAATAATTAAATAATTTAAAAAAAATGGCGTGGGGTCCCCCCCTTTTTTCCTTCGCCAGCCACACACAACCAGGGGGGGAGGTTTTGCTGGAAGAGCCAGAGGAGTGCCCCCTGGGCTAGCGTGTGTGGTGGTGACAACAGCTGGATGGATTTGGGAAAACTGTTGCTTTAACCCGTATGGTATCAATTCTTCTCAGTTTAATACCGTATACGTCCCCTTTCTTGGGACCCTATATTTAATGGATTTTTCGAACACGGAAAATGGAAAAAGAGCTTGCTCTGGCCAGGGGAGTGTCTTTCCCACTGCAGCTAAGGGGACGTGTCCATGCTCTGCCTATCACAGGTCAGGAGGCAATTAAAAGAAGAACAAAAAAAAACATCAGTACAACATCTAATACGTCCCCTATCCGGGTAAATTGTTTGTAGAGTGGGCCTGTAGGTGGGGTGGCAGGCTGGGGGGAAGGAGGTTTCGCTGGAAGAGCCAGAGGAGTTCCCCCTGGGCTAGCGTGTGTGGTGGTGATAACAGCCGGGTGTAGTTAGAATGACGACGCAGGACCCCAACTTAAAAATTTAGCATCAACCGGTACAGTCGTAAATTATGAGCTTGATCAAGTGTGGTATGTCTTCTATGTATACTACTCAGTTTAATACCGTATATGGCAGCTATCCGGAAAAATAGTTTGGAGAGAGAGAGAGAAAGATAGGACAAAGAAGTAAATTGTTTGGAGAGAGGGCCTGTAGGTGGGGTGGCAGGCTGGGGGGAAGGAGGTTTCGCTGGAAGAGCCAGAGGAGTGCCCCCTGGGCTAGCGTGTGTGGTGGTGACAACAGCCGGGTGTAGTTAGAATGATGACGCAGGACCCCAACTTAAAAATTTAGCATCAACCGGTACAGTCGTAAATTATGAGCTTGATAAAGTGTTGCATGTCTTCTATGTATACTACTCAGTTTAATACCGTATATGGCAGCTATCCGGAAAAATAGTTTGTAGAGAGAGAGAAAGATAAGACAAAGAAGTAAATTGTTTGGAGAGAAGGCCTGTAGGTGGGGTGGCAGGCTGGGGGGAAGGAGATTTCGCTGGAAGAGCCAGAGGAGTGCCCCCTGGGCTAGCGTGTGTGGTGGTGATAACAGCCGGGTGTAGTTAGAATGACGACGCAGAACCCCAACTTAAAAATTTAGCATCAACCGGTACAGTCGTAAATTATGAGCTTGATCAAGTGTGGTATGTCTTCTATGTATACTACTCAGTTTAATACCGTATATGGCAGCTATCCGGAAAAATAGTTTGGAGAGAGAGAGAGAAAGATAGGACAAAGAAGTAAATTGTTTGGAGAGAGGGCCTGTAGGTGGGGTGGCAGGCTGGGGGGAAGGAGGTTTCGCTGGAAGAGCCAGAGGAGTGCCCCCTGGGCTAGCGTGTGTGGTGGTGACAACAGCCGGGTGTAGTTAGAATGACGACGCAGGACCCCAACTGAAAAATTTAGCATCAACCGGTACAATTGTCAATTATGAGCTACATCAAGTGTGGCATGACTTTTAAATGGATATTGCATGTGGTCACGTACTCCCTGGAACCGCATAGTCACCCCTTCCCTGATGTGCTATCCCAGAACATTCTCTGCCCCAATTCGCAAGACCTTTTGCTGTTTCCGTGTGCTGACAGTGGGGATTTACCAGTGTTGTCTGAGGAGGTGGTGGACAATGGCGAGACACAGGTGTCCGGGGGTGAAGTAGTTGTATGGGAAGCAAGTTACAGTGGGGACTCCTTGGGGGGGAATTTCTCAGGATGGGACAGATTCAACTTGGGTGGATCAGGCACAGGAACAGATGAATTTTTGGGGGGGTTTATTTAACTTTTATTTAGCAAAAATAACCACAGAGATATTTATTCGTTATCTGCTCTGCCGTAGTCTGGTTAGGGTTCCTCTACTTGTGATGGCGAGCTGTGCTCGCTCTCGTCCACAATGTCTGTAGTTCTTTAGATGAGACTTTTGTCGGCGATTTTCAGTACAGAAGGACTTGTTGCTGCATCACAGAACCACGACCTCCTTGACATTTGTGGACAAGAATTTCGACGGCGTGGAGCCAGGAATTTGCGGAACCCTGTGGGCAGCATGTGTTTGGTCCTTCTAATTTGCTTACCGGTCGTATCGCAATGTTGGGCAATTATAAGATTCCGGCGAAGTAATATTATTTTTTCGACCAACTATGATCCCGAAAAATAAAAGATGTATGGCAGTTTTGCGCAAAATAAAGACTGGAAACTGAATTGGAGAGAGGGCCTGTAGGTGGAGCCTCCGGAAAAATTGTTTGGAGAGAGGGCCCTGGTAGGTGGACTCTCCGGAAAAAATTGTTTTGGAGAGAGGGCCTGTGGTGGAACCCTCGCGGAAAAATTGTTGGAAGAGAGGGCCTGTAGGTGACCTTCCGGAAAAATT
>ONZH01009094.1:0-28922 GCA_900303285.1 Rhinella marina | reverse complement strand
CAACCACGTTACCCAAGGGAGCACTCCTCTGGC
Organism: Rhinella marina; assembly: GCA_900303285.1. Classification (NCBI taxonomy): domain Eukaryota; kingdom Metazoa; phylum Chordata; class Amphibia; order Anura; family Bufonidae; genus Rhinella; species Rhinella marina. The sequence goes on along the minus strand of ONZH01009094.1, from coordinate 28,889 downwards.
TCCTCCACCTCAACCTCCTTCCCCCCAGTCTGCCACCTCCCAGGAAAATTTGGAATGCAATCCAGCATACTCTGAGGAACTGTTTTCTGGACCCTTCCCAGAGTCACAAACCACTTCTCAGGTTGCTGCTGACCTCTTTCCCGATGCCCAAGTGTTCCAACTGTCGCAGTCTGTGGGTGATAATGATGATAATGACAATGTTAAGTTAGTGGAAGAAGTTTGTAAAGAGGTGTCGGACGATGAGGAGACACGGTTGTCAGACAGTGGTGAAGTTGTTGTAAGGGGAGGAATTCAGAGGGGGGAGCAGACTGAGGAATCGGAGGATGACGAGGTGACTGACCCGAGCTGGGTTGATATGCCGAGTGAAGACAGTGCTTCTGAGGCGGAGGCGAGTGCTGCACCAGAACAGGTTGTAAGAGGCAGTGGTGTGGCCAGAGGGAGAAGCAGGGCCAGAGCTGGTGCATTAGCAGCAACTGTTTCACGTAGTGAAGCTCCCGTGGCGAGGCCTAGATGTTCGCAAGTCTGGAGGTTCTTTAAAGAAAGTGAGGATGACCGACGGACTGTGGTGTGCAACCTGTGCCACACCAGGATCAGCAGGGGTGCCACCACTACTAGCCTAACCACCACCAGCATGCGCAGGCATATGAGTGCTAAACACCCCACTCAATGGAACCAAGGCCGTTCACCACCTCCTGCGGGTCACACCACTGCTCCTTCCCCTGTGTCACTCGCTGCCTCTGCTAGTCAACCCCCTGCGTCACTCGCTGCCTCTGCTAGTCAACCCCCTGCCCAGGACCCCAGCACGAGCGCCTCCCGCTGGAAAACCACACCTTCGCCTCAACGATCCTCCACAGTGTCCACCAATGTGTCCCAGGTCAGCGTTCAGCTGTCTTTACAGCAGACGCTGGAGCGCAAGAGGAAATACAGTTCCACCCACCCACATGCCCAAGCCCTCAATGTCCACATCTCCAAATTGCTTAGCCTGGAGATGCTGCCCTATAGGCTGGTAGAGACCGAGGCCTTTCGCAATCTCATGGCGGTGGCTGCCCCTCGGTATTCGGTCCCCAGCCGCCACTATTTTTCCCGATGTGCCGTCCCAGCCCTACACCAGCACGTGTCAGAGAACATCATCCGTGCCCTCACCAACGCTGTTTCTGAGAAGGTCTGCCTAACCACGGACACGTGGACAACTGCTGCCGGGCAGGGACACTATATCTCACTGACGGCACATTGGGTTAACATGGTGGAGGCTGGGACCGAGACTGACCCTGGGGCCGCTCATGTACTGCCCACACCGAGGATTGCGGGGCCTACCTCGGTCACGGTCTCTCAGACGTACTATGCCTCCTCCTCCTCCGACCCCTCCTCCTCCTCCACCGAATTACCATCCGTGGGCACGGCGCCTTCAGTCGGTAGCTCTAGGCACAGCAGCAGTGCCGTGGGTAAGCGCCAGCAGGCGGTGCTCAAACTGCTGAGCTTAGGTGACAAAAGGCACACCGCCCAAGAGCTGTTACAGGGCATCACCTCGCAGACCGATCTGTGGCTGGCACCGCTGAACCTCAAGCCAGGCATGGTTGTGTGTGACAACGGGCGTAACCTGGTGATGGCTCTGCAACTCGGCAGACTGACACATGTGCCATGCCTGGCCCACGTGTTCAATCTAATAGTTCAGCGGTTCCTCAAGACATACCCCAATCTGTCTGATTTGCTCACCAAGGTGCGCCGCATCTGTGCGCATTTCCGCAAGTCGAACACAGATGCTGCCACTCTCAGGGCAGCGCAGCGCCGCCTACAACAGCCCGCTCACCGACTGTTGTGCTACGGTCCCACGAGATGGAATTCGACATTAAACATGTTATCCAGAGTTTACCAGCAGCGCAGAGCGATTGTAGACTGCCAGATGTCATCTTCCACCAAAACTGGTAGTCAGGTCTCTCAGATTCCTCAAGTCTACAATGAGGAGTGGACGTGGATGTCTGATATCTGCCAGGTGTTGAGCAACTTTGAGGAGTCAACACAGATGGTCAGCGGCGATGCCGCCATTATCAGCCTCACCATCCCGCTGCTTTGCCTGTTGAAAAACTCACTGCTCAGCATCAAGTCGGATGCTTTGCGCTTGTCACAAGAGACGGTGGAGGAAGATACGTCGCTTGATAGCCAGAGCATCTTCCGGTCTGTTTCTCAGCACGTATCGGAGGAGGGGGATGAGGATGAGGAGGAAGAGGAGGAGAATGTCGGCGAGACAGTAGAGGGTACCAGTGCTCAGTCCTTAACTCTTGAGCGTGTATGGGCTGAAGAGGAGGACTTGGAGGAGGAGGAGGAAATGGAGAGTCAGGCCAGTGAGGAGAGGGAATTTTTACGTGTTGGGATTCTGGCGCACATGAAAGACTTCATGTTAGGCTGCCTATCCCGTGACCCTCGCTTTAGAAGAATTTTTTCAAACACCGATTACTGGGTGTTCACTCTCCTGGACCCACGGTACAAGCAGAACCTTTCCACTCTCATCCCTGCAGAGGAAAGGAGTATGAGAGTGAATAGATATCAACAGGCCCTGGTGCACAAGCTGAAACAATTCTTCCCATCTGATGCCGCTAGCGGCAGAAGGCATGGTTCTTTGGGCCAAGTAGCGGGGGAGAGGAGGCGAGCAGGCAGCTTGACCAGCACTGGCAGGGGAACGCTCTCCAAGGCCTTTGCCACTTTTATGTCACCCCAGCAAGACACTGTCACTTGTCCCCAGTCTAGGCAGAGTAGGGGGAGCTGTACAGAAAGATGGTGAGGGAGTACCTAGCTGACCATACCAACGTCCGTAGCGATCACTCTGCTCCATACAACTACTGGGTTTCAAAGCTGGACACATGGCCTGAACTGGCGCTGTACGCTTTGGAGGTGCTGGCCTGCCCTGCCGCTAGCGTGCTGTCAGAGCGGGTATTCAGTGCAGCTGGTGGCGTCATCACCGATAAGCGTACACGCCTGTCAACTGACAGCGCTGACAGGCTGACGCTTATTAAAATGAACAAAGCCTGGATTTCACCGGAATTCAAATCTCCTCCGGGGGACTGGCCCTCTCTTCAAACAATTTTTCCAGAGGTCCACCTACAGGCCTTCTCTCCAAAAAAATTTTCCGGAGGTGCACCTACAGGCCATCTCTTCAAACAATTTTTCCGGAGGTCCACCTACAGGCCCTCTCTCCAAACAATTTTTCCGGAGTTCCACCTACAGGCCCTCTGTCCAAACAATTTTTCCGGAGGTCCACCTACAGGCCCTCTCTCCAAACAATTTTTCCGGAGGTCCACCTACAGGCCTTCTCTCCAATTCCAGTTTCCAGTTTTATTTGCGCAAACTGCATACATTTTTATTTTTGGGATAGGTGTGAAAAATAATATTACTTGCGAATCTATATTGCCCAACATTGGATACGGTAGCAAGTAGAAGACCAAGCACATGCTGCCCACAGGGTTCCGCAAATTCCTGGTCCACCCGCAAATTCCTTGTCCACAATGTCAAGGAGGTCGAGGTTCTGTTGATGAGCAACAAGTCCTTCTGTACTGAAATCGCCGACAAAGTCTCCATCTAAGAACCTACAGACCATTGTGGAGAGAGCGGCACAGCTCACCATCAAAGTGACAAACCCCTAAGCCAGACTGCTCAGAGAAGATAACGAATAAATATCTCTGTAGTTATTTTTGCTAAATAAAAGTTAAATAAACCCCCCAAAAAATTCATCTGTTCCTTTGCCTGATCCACCCAAGTTGAATCTGTCCCATCCTGAGAAATTCCCCCCCAAAGAAGTCCCCACTGTAACTTGCTTCCCATACAACTACCTCACCCCCCGACACCTGTGTCTCGCCATTGTCCACCACCTCCTCAGACAACACTGGTAAATCCTCACTGTCAGCACACGGAAACAGCAAAAGGTCTTGCGAATTAGGGCAGATAATGTTCTGGGCTAGCACATCAGGGAAGGGGTGACCATGGGGTTCCAGGGAGTACGTGACCAAATGCAATATCCATTTAAAAGTCATGCCACAATTGATGTAGCTCATAATTGACAATTGTACCGGTTGATGCTAAATTTTGAATTTGGGGTCCTGCGTCGTCATTCTAACTACATCCGGCTGTTATCACCACCACACACGCTAGCCCAGGGGGCACTCCTCTGGCTCTTCCAGCGAAACCTCCTTCCCCCCAGCCTACAGGCCCTCTCTCCAAACAATTTACTTCTTTGTCCTATCTTTCTCTCTCTCTCTACAAACTATTTTTCCGGATAGCTGACATATACGGTATTAAACTGAGTAGTATACATAGAAGACATACCATACTTGATCAATCTCATAATTTACGACTGTACCGGTTGATGATAAATTTTTAAGTTGGGGTCCTGCGTCATCATTCTAACTACACCCGGCTGTTGTCACCACCACACACGCTAGCCCAGGGGGCACTCCTCTGGCTCTTCCAGCTCAACCTCCTTCCCCCCAGCCTGCCACCCCACCTTCAGGCCCTCTCTCTAAACAATTTACTTCTTTGTCCTATCTTTCTCTCTCTCTCTACAAACTATTTTTCCGGATAGCTGACATATACGGTATTAAACTGAGTAGTATACATAGAAGACATACCACACTTGATCAATCTCATAATTTACGACTGTACAGGTTGATGCTAAATTTTTAAATTGGGGTCCTGCGTCGTCATTCTAACTATACCCGGCTGTTGTCACCACCACACACGCTAGCCCAGGGGGCACTCCTCTGGCTCTTCCAGCGAAACCTCCTTCCCCCCAGCCTGCCCCCCACCTACAGGCCCTCTCTACAAACAATTTACCCGGATAGGGGACGTATTAGATATTGTACTGATGTTTTTTTTTTTTCTTCTTTTAATTGCCTCCTGACCTGTGATAGGCAGCGCATGGACACTTCCCCTTAGCTGCAGTGGGAAAGACACTCCCCTGGCCAGAGCAAGCTCTTTTTCCGTTTTCCGTGGTCAAAAAATCCATAAAATATAAGGTCCCAAGATAGGGGACGTATACGGTATTAAACTGAGAAGAACCGATACCATACCGGTTGATGCAACAGTTTCTCCAAATCCATTCTGGCTCTTGTCATCACCACACACGCTAGCCCAGGGGGCACTCCTCTGGCTCTTCCAGCGAAACCTCCTCCCCCCACCTACAGGCCCTCTCTCCAAACAATTTACCGGGGTAGGGGGACGTATTAGATATTGTACTGATTTATTTTTTAGATGCTTGGGAAGCAACTATGCTCACCACTATACATCCAACAGCCACAGCAACTGATAAGAACAGATACTAAACTTGATTTCAGCTGCAGTGCCAGCATGAGCAGTGGTGTCACCTGCAGGCGGTGATGGACCTTCGTTGCACCTAGTTGGGTGCTTCCCTAACATGTGATGGGTATTTGCCTCGCCTTTCTTGGTCTGGGTGAGCACAATTGCCATGAGGGTAACCACCAGGCTGTTGCAGGAGAATTTGGGGTAATGGTGGGATTAGGCAGCCTCAGAGGCATCCATGCATGCTGCCCCTGCTGTTTCCTGTCCATTTCCGTGGTGTTTCCATCATTTTCTGAGGTTTCCAGGTTTTCACCCAGCCTTCCCTAGGCAGAGCCTTGGTCCCCTGCAAAAAATGCTCGAGTCTCCCATTGACTTCAATGGGGTTCGTTACTCGAAATGAGCACCCGAGCATCGGGAAAAGTTTGACTCGAATAACGAGCACCCGAGCATTTTAGTGCTCGCTCATCTCTAGTTACTAGTTATACATTAAAACTGCCACGGAGGTTGTTCTTCTGTACTGATTTTAATCTGGAAAAATAAAGGGGGAGATTTATCAAACTGGTGTAAAGTAGAACTGGCTTAGTTGCCCATAGCAACCATTTTTCACAGCTCCTTTGAAAAATGAAAGTTAGAATTTGATTGGTTGCTATGGGCAACTAATCCAGTTCTACTTACACCAATTTGATAAATTTCCTCTAAAGTCTTGTATTTTATGTGTTGGTGCTGGATTCTCCTTCTATGCTGCTGAATTATAAATGTTCTATGTTGGATTTTGCCATGGTACTTTTACCAAGTTAGACCACAGTTATTCTGAAACATATGGAGCATTTGCCCTTGATTTTGTGACATGGACATTGGAAACCTACAACACAGGCAGTGGAAGGAGGGGGAGGGACATTTTACTAATGACACTGGAGGCTGTAAAAGACAGTACAGAGAGAGAAAAACAGTACTGCCCAGATGTCCATGGTTTCAAGAAGCAGGGTATGCACAATTGAAAAAGTACATTTTAGGTAGGGCTGGACGTGGTTGTTCACCATTCATTGTTGCATCAGTGTGAGCTTTTACTCTGACATAAATATCAGCTAGATTATATCGTTGATGCTACAGTTGTCCCTAATAAAAAAATCAGGTGGCTTCTTTGAAGGACCTGAGTATGCAACATGCACCGCTAATAAACTGCCACTGCCTGACCTCAAAATAACATATACTCCCTGCTGTGGTAGTCTGCTGCATGATATAATAATTTGCCGCTTCAATTTCAGCGAGTTGGAACATCATGGATCAGGTGGTGCAATGGCAGGCCATTTTATCACTGCAAGTTCAGGAGAAAGTTCTTAGCCACCTAAGAATGGATATCTGGACATGGCCAGTCACTTCTTCAAACCACTATACTTTTTCAAATAGTGTTGCACCTCTAAATTTAACATGAGCCATGCAGAGATCATGTTATTTCCCGCCAAGTACAATACAGAAACGATGTTCCTGCCATTGTTGCTTACCACCTTCCCCAGTTGGAGTCGATGGGGAGACAGCCAGCAGTATTTTTCCTGCTTGATGCACTTTAGCCACTGATCCACTGTGTGGTTTCTTTCCATCAGGCTCACCAGTTCTAAGATAGCTTGCCAATGCTCCTGTAGTCACATATGAAAGGAGGGAGCCAAAGTGGAGCAATTTTCTGCCCTGTTTTTTTTTTGTGGATGGGAAGAACCCTGTTGAGATAGACATGGAGGGAGGATAAGGATAAGAGCCTGTTAACCAGACTGACACAAACATGGAAGTGTCAGTAGGACCAATGCTGTGGTGCTATGGTATATTGCCTCAGCTGTGTAAAATATTGACCATGGAGTCCCTGAAACATAAGTACTGTCCCTGGCTTCTCCACATGTCCATGATTGCATGCAATTTGCTGAACAGCCATAATTTCTAGGAGTGATGCACATTCTTCCTCATGTGACATTATAAGGCATGGATGACTTTTTTGAGAAATAATGAGAGGGGATTTTTTGAGGAAAAGTGAAGGACAGCTGGCTGGGAGTATTAATTAGTGATGATCGAGCACCTAGGTGCCCGTACACTTGGGTGCTCTGGCCAAGCACTCAGGGGTGCTTGAGTGCTCGGTCGAGCACCCGAGCATAATTGAAGTCTATGGGAGTAAACCAGTCACCCCCCTGCTCTTCCGAGCTCCCTCCTCCCGTCCAGCAGGAAGACGGCGCGCAGAGTGGTAAGTTTTACCACAGCGCCACCTGCTGGACAGGAGGAATTACTACAAAGAAGAAGCCTGAGGAGGTATGTGGTTTGTGTTTGTTTGTTTGTTTTCTATTTTTCAGGATTGTGAATACATCGGATTTGTTGGATTACGTCGGACCAGGTTTTTTTATTTTTTAAATAAAATGGTCAAACAGGGGTCTGGGGGAGTATTTATTTCAATAAAATATTTTATAAGTGTTTGTGTGTGTTTTTTTCCACACTGTAGTTTTAGTAATCACGGCTATCTACAGATGGCCCTGATTACTAATACTGGGCTTAGTGCTTGCCGGTATGGCCAGCACTAATAAATAGATTGCCCAAGTAATGAATTATTATAGCACCTGGACACGGCGCCTCAAAAACCCATATAATAAATCAGAACAGATATGTAATAACTGGGTATATTTTAAAACATAACCTTTACTTTTAAACGTTAAAAAAAATATAATAACCCACAAAATCAAAATTAAACTGTGAAAAGTGCATAAACAATATACCAGTGCAGATAAAAAATATATGCAATCTTACCACTGTTGTAGTCGCGTGGTTCAAGTGGACCCTGTTGCTAGGGGTACTGGGTCTCTTCCCCTACAGTAACCCTCAAAGTGCACTATTCTGTCTAGTGAAGACAGGGTAGGGTTAGGGGAGGTATACCTCCTATAGTGGGTCCTAACTGTCTAGGGCTTTCCCTTTTTGCCCCTAGACAGATTTGACTGCCCAGTAATTCGTCAGGGGAGGACAAACAAAAGGAGGCCCTAGTCACACAAATACCCCTTATTGGAACAACAAACCATGTCCCGACGCGTTTCCCTGGTGGGGGTACACCAGATCATCAGGGGACCAATTTTCAAAAGACACCACAATAATTCAAGATGTGTGTCGAGCAGAGAAGGGCTGATGCTCATCAGGTTAGTCCAGCAAACAGCCTCTATTCCTCTCCATGGGGCGTATGGCGTCCACGTGGGTTATGGCGCCAATCCCATTTAAATATCCCTCTATGGGGAGGAGCAAAACACACCCACACAAAGTAATTTCAAGATAGGGTATGTAGGTGATATAGCATATCTACCTAAGGTATAATGTTCAAAGCACAGCTGCGCGATCGCAATATCCCCCGGGCTGCAGATATTATGCTTTACGCTCCACGGATATTACAAAAAGCGCCGCTCTATCAACGGAGCGGTGCGCATGCGCAGGAGTACTAAAAAGCCAGAGGAGGGAAAAGCCATATCAAGGAAATCCCAGGGAGTGACGTATGTATTCAAGTCACGCCCCGATCCTTTATCAGCGCCCAAATATCTATCAGCGCTGTATGTTGGGCAAAATTGCCCTTACTTAAAATGAATATTTATGCAGGTATTTAAAGTTTTAATTACAAAAGATCTCTCAGAATTTATTTTAAATATATAGATGTCGCACGGGAAAATTACCAACATAAATCCCATGCGGTAAGGATATATAAAGTACCGTCAAAGTTACCGGCGCATCATCCCCACACCGCAAAGACATGATATGCGCCAGCAGTACGAACCAATCCAGTAAACCACTGCACACTAAGGTACAGAGGCACCAATCCAGTAAACCACTGCACACTAAGGTACAGAGGCACCATGGAAATGACAAATCAACAAAGAACCATATAAAAATGGACATAAAATAGAACAGATATACCGATATCTCAGTACAATACCTGTCCAAAGTCGCAATCTAGGCTCAAAGGAATAAATTTTTCAATATAGGTTAAATATAACAGCCAAAGGATAGCTGTTCATTTAATCCATGTGGATGTACCGTTTTTAGTTCATATATCCACCAACACTCGCGTTGTAGGATCTTCCTGTCCCAATTCCCTCTTCTAGTGGACTGTGGAATCACCTCGATGCCCACAAAACTAAGCACCGAGGTGTCACCACCATGTGTATTCAACACATGTTGTGCCACTGGGGTATCCTTCCGATGTCGCACATCCCCTAAGTGTTCTCCTACTCTCCTCCGTAACTCCCGTGTGGTTTTGCCTATGTATTCCATGCCACATTGGCATGTGATTTTATATATGACACCTTTTGTGCGGCAGTTCACAAAGCTCCTAATCTGGTAGGATTTGCTGGTATTTTTACCTATGAAGGAGCGTGTTCTCCTGACATAGGGACAAGCCACACAACCACTACATTGGTAGCATCCTATTGTTTTTTCAGGCCACCAGCTCGGGTTTTCTACTGTTTCAACATAGTGGCTGTGAACCAATATATCCTTCAAACTACGACCTTTACGGTAAGTGATTTGTGGAACATTCGCAATCACCTCTTTGATGTCTGGATCGAGTTGCAGGGTACTCCAATGTTTACTAAGGATTTGGTGAACTTCTTTTGCTGATTCATCGAATGTCGCAATAAGGCGAATTATTTTATTTGTCTCAGGGTTATGCTTAGGGAAGAGTAGGTCATTACGATCTACATTCATGGCCCGTTGATACGCCTTTCTTAATGTCCAATCTGGGTATCCTCTTTCTAGAAAGCGACATCGAAGGTCCCTTGCTTGTTCTTTAAACTCTACATGGGAGGAACAATTTCTCCTAATCCTAAGGTACTGTCCTATCGGAATACCCCGTTTCAGGGGTCGCGGATGACAGCTATCCCACCTCAGGAGGGAGTTGGTAGAGGTTGGTTTACGGTATATATTTGTTGTAATCTCGCCACTTTTACCCTTACTGATGAGAATATCAAGGAAAGGGAGAGACATCTTCTCTATCTCATATGTGAATCTCAAATTAAGGTCTAGGGAAAGCCCTAGACAGTTAGGACCCACTATAGGAGGTATACCTCCCCTAACCCTACCCTGTCTTCACTAGACAGAATAGTGCACTTTGAGGGTTACTGTAGGGGAAGAGACCCAGTACCCCTAGCAACAGGGTCCACTTGAACCACGCGACTACAACAGTGGTAAGATTGCATATATTTTTTATCTGCACTGGTATATTGTTTATGCACTTTTCACAGTTTAATTTTGATTTTGTGGGTTATTATATTTTTTTTAACGTTTAAAAGTAAAGGTTATGTTTTAAAATATACCCAGTTATTACATATCTGTTCTGATTTATTATATGGGTTTTTGAGGCGCCGTGTCCAGGTGCTATAATAATTCATTACTTGGGCAATCTATTTATTACTATTTTGATTGATCTGAGTATGGCAGGTTTCCTTTCAACTGGTCTAGATAAAGACAAATGGTTATCTGAGGCCAATGAGGTCTTCTCAGAAAAAGCATTTACGTTGAAACGTTATATACCATCTTTTAAGATAGCGTTCAAGGATTTAACTAGGATATATAAAGAACAAATAGCCTCATGGTGGGAGGTACAGTCCTTGGAGAACTATTTGAAGCAGAATATTGTGCCAAGAGGACTTCGTATCTCTCTGGTTCCAGCAGGTAGATGCAGGAGTGCTACTCTAATGAGCAAATGGGAGGAAGAGGCAACTAGGAGCTCTTTAAAACTCATGCACCTCCTGCTGGAAGAAGAGAGAATTAATTTGAGTAGACTTGATACCAAACTTAAGGAATATATTGCTATTACGCAACAATTCTTACAGGAACCAGAATTTGTAAGTAGGGAGACTGCATTGAAGAACACATTGGAAAAATTCCAATATCACCTTAAAGAAAGAAAACATAGACAGTTTAATCGGGATCTATTAGATTTTAAAGAAAATCGTGTTTACTCAATGATTCATAATTCTGGTGTCCGTAAGATTGTAGGTTCGGACATAACCTCTAGTGATACAGAGACCTCTGAAGGTGAGAAAGAAGGGTCTGTACAGAAACAAAATAGAGGAAGAGGCAAACAAAGAGGGAGGAGTAGAGGTGGTCAGAATAGGACCAATCAACGTTTTTTGGAACAGGGGGCCCCATATCAGCTGCGTGCTCGCAGTCAAGCGCGTCAGGGAAAGGGGGCCGTCTAGCAGCCTATACTACAACTTGCTACACTGATGAGCCGTGTGGTAAAATTAACACTGCTCAGAACCAAATACTGAATCTCTCTAAGAAGATCCTTACGAATGATGAGATTTCATTACTAAATAAGGGTTTATCGTATGTACCGACCACAATGTTTAATTTGTTTTCTTGGATTAAAGATCTACATTTATTTGCCCGTAAATTGCGATGGCACAAACACTTTTGCCTTGTTAACAAAAGGGAAAGTAAGGAACTTGGCATACCACATGATATCTTGCAAGATGTAAGACTGCTGTATTCCTTGGCTGATGTCTCCCCTTTACCAGGTCAGGGACCGTTCACTACATTGAAAACAAAGAGTACTATGATGCCCCCAGTTGGAGATCCATCATGTATAGATGTCTTTTTGAATCATGTATGTAGTGATTTGGAAGGTATTGTGAGAGGTACTCATTCCTTCAACTGCACCAGAAATGAACATCAAGCTCTCTTACAATTACAACAAGATAAGAGTATTATCCTTAAACCATCGGATAAAGGGGGGAATTTAGTTATTCTGGATGTACCCCAATATAAAAAGATGTGCTGGGATTTGCTGAAGGATAGGAGTACCTATGAAAAACTAAGTCATGATCCTACATCAGGTTACCAAGGAGAACTTTCCGTAATTTTAAGGGAGGCACTTGATAACAGGATGATTTCCAAGGATGAATTTGATTTTCTACTATGTAAACATCCAATGGTGGCCACCTTCTATGGCCTTCCTAAGGTCCATAAAGGGGTATCGCCATTAAAGGGGCGCCCGATTGTTTCTGGGGTAAACAGCCTGACACAAAACATTGGTGTCTATGTTGATGTCATACTTGCTCCTTTTGTAAAAGCCTTACCCTCATATATCAGGGACACTGGTGACCTATTGCGCCATTTGGAAGGAATAACCCTGGAAGATGACATGTGGCTGGCCTCCATTGATGTAGAGGCTCTCTACTCGTCAATACCACACCAGTGCGGGCTTCGGGCAGTGTCTGATTTCTTAGAAACGCGAGGCTGCCAGTTTGCACAGCATAATGACCTGGTGGTCAAATTGCTTGATTTTGTCTTGACTAAAAATTATTTTTTGTTTGATGGGGTCTTCTTCCGCCAGCTCAGGGGCACTGCGATGGGGAGTTCCTGTGCCCCGTCGTATGCTAATCTGCTCCTGGGCTGGTGGGAGAGGACCCATGTTTTCTGTGATCATGCCCCACCGCACGTTGGGGGTGTTGTGGTGTGGCATCGATTCATCGATGATATTTTTGTTATCTGGAAGGGGGAAAGTAACCATTTTAGAGAACTGGTTCAGTCACTCAATGTAAATGACCTTAATTTGAGATTCACATATGAGATAGAGAAGATGTCTCTCCCTTTCCTTGATATTCTCATCAGTAAGGGTAAAAGTGGCGAGATTACAACAAATATATACCGTAAACCAACCTCTACCAACTCCCTCCTGAGGTGGGATAGCTGTCATCCGCGACCCCTGAAACGGGGTATTCCGATAGGACAGTACCTTAGGATTAGGAGAAATTGTTCCTCCCATGTAGAGTTTAAAGAACAAGCAAGGGACCTTCGATGTCGCTTTCTAGAAAGAGGATACCCAGATTGGACATTAAGAAAGGCGTATCAACGGGCCATGAATGTAGATCGTAATGACCTACTCTTCCCTAAGCATAACCCTGAGACAAATAAAATAATTCGCCTTATTGCGACATTCGATGAATCAGCAAAAGAAGTTCACCAAATCCTTAGTAAACATTGGAGTACCCTGCAACTCGATCCAGACATCAAAGAGGTGATTGCGAATGTTCCACAAATCACTTACCGTAAAGGTCGTAGTTTGAAGGATATATTGGTTCACAGCCACTATGTTGAAACAGTAGAAAACCCGAGCTGGTGGCCTGAAAAAACAATAGGATGCTACCAATGTAGTGGTTGTGTGGCTTGTCCCTATGTCAGGAGAACACGCTCCTTCATAGGTAAAAATACCAGCAAATCCTACCAGATTAGGAGCTTTGTGAACTGCCGCACAAAAGGTGTCATATATAAAATCACATGCCAATGTGGCATGGAATACATAGGCAAAACCACACGGGAGTTACGGAGGAGAGTAGGAGAACACTTAGGGGATGTGCGACATCGGAAGGATACCCCAGTGGCACAACATGTGTTGAATACACATGGTGGTGACACCTCGGTGCTTAGTTTTGTGGGCATCGAGGTGATTCCACAGTCCACTAGAAGAGGGAATTGGGACAGGAAGATCCTACAACGCGAGTGTTGGTGGATATATGAACTAAAAACGGTACATCCACATGGATTAAATGAACAGCTATCCTTTGGCTGTTATATTTAACCTATATTGAAAAATTTATTCCTTTGAGCCTAGATTGCGACTTTGGACAGGTATTGTACTGAGATATCGGTATATCTGTTCTATTTTATGTCCATTTTTATATGGTTCTTTGTTGATTTGTCATTTCCATGGTGCCTCTGTACCTTAGTGTGCAGTGGTTTACTGGATTGGTGCCTCTGTACCTTAGTGTGCAGTGGTTTACTGGATTGGTTCGTACTGCTGGCGCATATCATGTCTTTGCGGTGTGGGGATGATGCGCCGGTAACTTTGACGGTACTTTATATATCCTTACCGCATGGGATTTATGTTGGTAATTTTCCCGTGCGACATCTATATATTTAAAATAAATTCTGAGAGATCTTTTGTAATTAAAACTTTAAATACCTGCATAAATATTCATTTTAAGTAAGGGCAATTTTGCCCAACATACAGCGCTGATAGATATTTGGGCGCTGATAAAGGATCGGGGCGTGACTTGAATACATACGTCACTCCCTGGGATTTCCTTGATATGGCTTTTCCCTCCTCTGGCTTTTAGTACTCCTGCGCATGCGCACCGCTCCGTTGATAGAGCGGCGCTTTTTGTAATATCCGTGGAGCGTAAAGCATAATATCTGCAGCCCGGGGGATATTGCGATCGCGCAGCTGTGCTTTGAACATTATACCTTAGGTAGATATGCTATATCACCTACATACCCTATCTTGAAATTACTTTGTGTGGGTGTGTTTTGCTCCTCCCCATAGAGGGATATTTAAATGGGATTGGCGCCATAACCCACGTGGACGCCATACGCCCCATGGAGAGGAATAGAGGCTGTTTGCTGGACTAACCTGATGAGCATCAGCCCTTCTCTGCTCGACACACATCTTGAATTATTGTGGTGTCTTTTGAAAATTGGTCCCCTGATGATCTGGTGTACCCCCACCAGGGAAACGCGTCGGGACATGGTTTGTTGTTCCAATAAGGGGTATTTGTGTGACTAGGGCCTCCTTTTGTTTGTCCTCCCCTGACGAATTACTGGGCAGTCAAATCTGTCTAGGGGCAAAAAGGGAAAGCCCTAGACAGTTAGGACCCACTATAGGAGGTATACCTCCCCTAACCCTACCCTGTCTTCACTAGACAGAATAGTGCACTTTGAGGGTTACTGTAGGGGAAGAGACCCAGTACCCCTAGCAACAGGGTCCACTTGAACCACGCGACTACAACAGTGGTAAGATTGCATATATTTTTTATCTGCACTGGTATATTGTTTATGCACTTTTCACAGTTTAATTTTGATTTTGTGGGTTATTATATTTTTTTTTAACGTTTAAAAGTAAAGGTTATGTTTTAAAATATACCCAGTTATTACATATCTGTTATGGCCAGCACTAACCCCAACATCTATTACCTCGGCACCCACCGCCACCAGGGTGTCGGGAAGAGCCGACTTGGGGTCCCCCCTTTTTTCCTTCTCCAGCCAGATACAACCAGCAGCGGCAGCCCTTGTTAGGGCTACAAGACCCTTTTTTTAATCTGCTTGTGGCTTGCTGGCACTAGTAGTGTAGCTACCGCCATATTTGCAGCATTTTGCAGGGAGACTGGAAAAAGTTTATTTTTTGGCTTTCAGTGACACACATCCATTTCAAACAGCTAAGTGGGACAATTTTTTTGTGTTTCATTGAAATAGGCACAGTCTGCAGAAGCTTTTTTTCTGTCTAACTGATAGATAGTGGAAGTCACAGTACAAAATCCTTTTGTTTGCTCTCAGTGATACAAATCCATTTTGTACAGCTGTGTGGAACCATTCTGTGTGTCACAGTTCAGCTGGCCAGTCACCACAAACCACAATCTGTATTTTCTGTCCAGGTGACCCATACTGTACGTCACGTAATCAAATACGGTCTTTTGCTCTCACTGATACAGCTACATTAGAAAAATCTGATTGCGAAATTTTTCTGGGTTGCAGTGAAAATAGCCACAGTCAGCAGGGGCTGATTTTGCTCTCTGATATATTCTGCACGTCACGTTAAAAAAAAAAAAAAAACTTTCCTCATTTTCTGTCCAAGCGACCCATACTGTACGTCACGTAATAAAATACGGTCTTTTGCTCTCACTGATACAGGTACATTAGAAAAATCTCTGTGCGACATTTGTCTGGGTTGCAGTGAAAATAGCCACAGTCAGCAGGGGCTGATTTTGCTCTCTGATATATTCTGCACGTCATGTAAAAAAAAAACCTAAAAAACAAAACAAAAAAAAAACTGTGTTTTTTTTAATCTCAGTGATACAAATCCATTTCATAAAGCTGTGGGAAACTATTCTGTGTGTCACAGTTCAGCTGGCCAGTCACCACAAACCACAATCCTTATTTTCTGTCCAGGTGACCCATACTGTACGTCACGTAATAAAATACGGTCTTTTGCTCTCACTGATACAGCTACATTAGAAAAATCTCTGTGCGACATTTGTCTGGGTTGCACTTGAGCAGACCAATTCTGCCTAATCTAATAGTTTCAGTGTAATTGCTCCATACTGCACGGTACGTATTAAAATACGTAATTTTGCTCTAACTTATCCACCTATATATTAACTTGTTCAGATTAAACAAGTTTGTGGGTTTCAGTACAGCAGGCCCATTTTTTTTTTGGTATATATAATACACTTATATACAGAAAATGTTGAACCCCAGGGCTAAGGGTCGAGAACGAGGGCGTGGGCATTCAATTACTGCAGGGGGCAGAGGCCGTGGTCCTGGGCAGGGTGAGACAGTACCTGCTGATGAGGGAGCAGGGGAACGCCGCAGAGCTACACTCCCTAGCTTCATGTCTCAACTTACAGGGACACGTGGTAGAGCACTGTTAAAACCACAACAGCGCAAACAGGTGATGTCGTGGATTGCAGACAGTGCTTCAAGTAATTTGTCCACCAGTCAGTCTTCCACGCAGTCCAACCACGTTACCCAAGGGAGCACTCCTCTGGCTCCTCCACCTCAACCTCCTTCCCCCCAGTCTGCCACCTCCCAGGAAAATTTGGAATGCGATCCAGCATACTCTGAGGAACTGTTTTCTGGACCCTTCCCAGAGTCACAAACCACTTCTCAGGTTGCTGCTGACCTCTTTCCCGATGCCCAAGTGTTCCAACTGTCGCAGTCTGTGGGTGATGATGATGATAATGACAATGTTAAGTTAGTGGAAGAAGTTTGTAAAGAGGTGTCGGACGATGAGGAGACACGGTTGTCAGACAGTGGTGAAGTTGTTGTAAGGGGAGGAATTCTGAGGGGGGAGCAGACTGAGGAATCGGAGGATGACAAGGTGACTGACCCGAGCTGGGTTGATATGCCGAGTGAAGACAGTGCTTCTGAGGCGGAGGCGAGTGCTGCATCAGAACAGGTTGGAAGAGGCAGTGGTGTGGCCAGAGGGAGAAGCAGGGCCAGAGCTGGTGCATCAGCAGCAACTGTTTCACGTAGTGAAGCTCCCGTGGCGAGGCCTAGATGTTCGCAAGTCTGGAGGTTCTTTAAAGAAAGTGAGGATGACCGACGGACTGTGGTGTGCAACCTGTGCCACACCAGGATCAGCAGGGGTGCCACCACTACTAGCCTAACCACCACCAGCATGCGCAGGCATATGAGTGCTAAACACCCCACTCAATGGAACCAAGGCCGTTCACCACCTCCTGCGGGTCCCACCACTGCTCCTTCCCCTGTGTCACTCGCTGCCTCTGCTAGTCAACCCCCTGCCCAGGCACCCTGGCACGAGCGCCTCCCGCCGGAAAACCACACCTTCGCCTGCACGATCCTCCACAGCATCCACCAATGTGTCCCTGCGCAGCGTTCAGCTGTCTTTACAGCAGACGCTGGAGCGCAAGAGGAAATACAGTTCCACCCACCCACATGCCCAAGCCCTCAACGTCCACATCTCCAAATTGTTGAGTCTGGAGATGCTGCCCTGTAGGCTGGTAGAGGCCGAGGCCTTTCGCAACCTCATGGCTGTGGCTGCCCCTCGGTATTCGGTCCCCAGCCACCACTATTTTTCCCGATGTTCCGTCCCAACCCTACACCAGCACGTGTCACAGAACATCATCCGTGCCCTGACCAACGCTGTTTCTTAGAAGGTCCACCTAACCACAGACACGTGGACAATTGCTGCCGGGCAGGGACACTATATATCACTGACGGCACATTGGGTTAACTTGGTGGAGACTGAGACCGAGTCTGACCCTGGGGCCGCTCATGTACTGCCCACACCGAGGATTGCGGGGCCTACCTCAGTCATGGTCTCTAAGACGTACTATGCCTCCTCCTCCGACCCCTCCTCCTCCTCCACCTCCTTCTCCGAATTACCATCCGTGGGCATGGCGCCTTCAGTCGGTAGCTCTAGGCGCAGCAGCAGTGCCGTGGCTAAGCGCCAGCAGGCGGTGCTCAAACTTCTGAGCTTAGGTGACAAAAGGCACACCGCCCAAGAACTATTACAGGGCATCACGGCGCAGACCGATGTGTGGCTGGCACCGCTGAACCTCAAGCCAGGCATGGTTGTGTGTGACAACGGGCATAACCTGGTGGCGGCTCTGCAACATGGCAGACTCACACATGTGCCATGCCTGGCCCACGTGTTCAATCTCATAGTTCAGCGGTTCCTCAAGACATACCCCAATCTGTCTGATTTGCTCACCAAGGTGCGCCGCATCTATGCGCACTTCCGCAAGTCGACCACAGATGCTGCCACTCTCAGGGCAGCGCAGCGCCGCCTGCAACTGCCCGCCTACTGACTGTTGTGCGACGTGCCCACAAGATGGAATTCGACATTAAACATGTTATCCAGAGTTTACCAGCAGTTTACCAGAACTGGTAGTCAGGTCAGTCAGCTTCCTCAAGTCTACAATGAGGAGTGGACGTTGATGTCTGATATCTGCCAGGTGTTGACCAACTTTGAGGAGTCAACACAGATGGTCAGCGACGATGCCGCCATTATCAGCCTCACCATCCCGCTGCTTTGCCTGTTGAAAAATTCACTGCTCAGCATGAAGTCGGATGCTATGTGCTTGTCACAAGAGACGGTGGAGGAAGATACGTCGCTTGATAGCCAGAGCACCCTCCGGTCTGTTTCTCAGCGCTTATCGGAGGAGGGGGATGAGGATGAGGAGGAAGAGGAGGAGAATGTCTGCAAGACAGAAGAGGGTACCAGTGCTCAGTCCTCATTAACTGCTGAGGGTGTATGGGCTGAAGAGGAGGACTTGGAGGAGGAGGAGGAAATGGAGAGTCAGGCCAGTGAGGAGAGGGAATTCTTGCGTGTTGGGACTCTGGCGCACATGGCAGACTTCATGTTAGGCTGCCTATCCCGTGACCCTCGCTTTATAAGAATTTTTTCAAACACCGATTACTGGGTGTTCACTCTCCTGGACCCACTGTACAAGCAGAACCTTTCCACTCTCATCCCTGTAGAGGAAAGGAGTATGAGAGTGAATCAATATCAACAGGCCCTGGTGCACAAGATGAAACAATACTTCCCATCTGACATCGCTAGCGACAGAGGGCGTGCTTCTGTGGGCCAAGTAGCGGGGGAGAATAGGCGAGCAGACAGCTTGTCCAGCACTGGCAGGGGAACGCTCTCCAAGGCCTTTGCCAGTTTTATGTCACCCCAGCAAGACACTGTCACCTGTCCCCAGTCTCGGCAGAGTAGGGGTGAGCTTTACAGAAAGATGGTGAGGGAGTACCTAGCTGACCATACCAACGTCCGGACCGATCACTCTGCTCCATACAACTACTGGGTTTCAAAGCTGGACACGTGGCCTGAACTGGCGCTGTACGCCTTGGAGGTGATGGCCTGCCCTGCCGCTAGCGTGTTGTCAGAGCGTGTATTCAGTGCAGCTGGTGGCGTCATCACCGATAAGCGTACACGCCTGTCAACTGACAGTGCTGACAGGCTGACGCTTATTAAAATGAACAAAGCCTGGATTTCACCAGAATTCAAATCTCATCCGGGGGAAAGCAGCTAAAGATTAACATTACTTATGCATCCGATTCCTCTTCTCTACTCCTCCTACACCTCCTCCTCCTCCTTGTTGTCTTTGCCTAACGCTGACCCAAAAGGGAATTTTTTAGAGGGCCAACTGGCACTCTTTTACGACAATTTTTCCGGAGGGCCCTCTACAGGCCCTCTCTCCAAACAATTTTTCCGGAGGGCCACCTACAGGCCCTCTCTCCAAACAATTTTTCCGCAGTGTCAACTACAGACACTGTAAAACAATGTTTCAGGAGCGTCAAACAGACAGTCCAAAACAATTTTTCAGGAGGCGCAAGTACCGACATTTAAAAAAAAAATTTTTTTGCTTAGGGTCGACTTTATGTACTTCGAAAAGAAAAACATTTTTGGAGGCTCAACAAAAGCCATTTCACTGCATTCTCAGTCGGACAAAGTCATTGGTGGTGTAACCGCCATGCTGTGTCAGGCTAAATTTTTGTGTGCTTCACCAGCTACCGCATACTACACATTAGAAAATGCGTTCTTTTGCTCTCAGTGATACAAATCCATTTCATACAGCTCAGTGGAACAATTCTGTGAGTTACAGTCCAGCACCTCAGTCTGCACAGACCACAATCCGTTGTTTCTGTGTAATTGATCTATACTGCACGTCACGTAAAAAAATACGTTTTTTTGCTCTCAGTGATACAAATCCATTTCATAAAATCCTTTCTTTCTCTTTAACTGATCTATACTAAACATCACTTTTAAAAATATGTCTTTTTCCTCTCTTTTTATCTCTCCAAACTATTTTTCCGGATAGGTGACGTATACGGTATTAAACTGAGAAGAATACATACAATACATGCCCCACTTGATCAATTTCATAGTTGACAACCGTACCTAAATTGACAGCCACAGCCATACAGGGCCACACTAAATTTTTCCTGTGCTCTACCTGCTACCGTCGTGTAGCTCGGTCAATGTGTAGTCACAGCCATACAGGGCGACGCTAAATTTTTTATGTGCTCTACCTGCTACCGTCGTGTAGCTCGGTCACTCTGACCGAGTCTGACCCTGGGGCCACTCATGTACTGCCCACTTGGAGGATTGCGGGGCCTACCTCGGTCATGGTTTCTCAGACTTACTATGCCTCTTCCTCCAACCCCTCCTCCTCCTCCTTCGAATTACCATCCGTGCTTCACCTCCTGCTACCTCAGTCTAACTCGGTCACTCTGTTGTCACTGCCATGCTGCATCAGGCTAAATTTTTGGGTGGCTCATCTGCTACCTCATCTAACTTGGTCACTTGTTGGTGTCACCGCCATGCTGTGTCAGGCTTATGCCTGCAGTGTGTGGCTGGGGATAGGAGAGCAGTGCCAGCATGGGCATGGGTGATGAACCTTCGTTGTACCTAGTTGGGTGCTTCCCTAACATATGATGGGCATGTGCCTCGCCTTTCTTGGTCTGTGTGAGCACAATTGCCATGAGGGTAACCACCAGGCTGTTGCAGGAGAATTTGGGGTAATGGTGGGATTAGGCAGCCTCAGAGGCATCCATGCATGCTGCCCCTGCTGTTTCCTGTCCATTTCCAGTGGTGTTTCCATCATTTTCTGATGTTTCCAGGTTTTCACCCATCCTTCCCTAGGCAGAGCCTTGGTCCCCTGCAAAAAATGCTCGAGTCTCCCATTGACTTCGATGGGGTTCGTTACTCGAAACAACCACCCGAGCATCGGGAAAAGTTTGTCTCGAATAACGAGCACCCGAGCATTTTAGTGCTCGCTCATCTCTATTAAACATGCTTTACTACAAACACACTGCACCCTGGTATTGACATATTAAAATGCAAAAATATAAACTGTGGCAAAATTGCAACTAGTATTTGGAAAGGCACAAATGTGCAGCATATGCCGCTATATATCTGCTGGTGGTGCTGGGAATATGTCTATAAAACACATTAATTGTACATACGTTATACCAGCTTATTGGAGGGGATGTCTCATGCAGAGAAAAAAGAGTAGTGTATCTTTAAATGATTTTTTCTTTTTTCAGGCAGAGGCAAGACATGATCAAACAGCTTCAGCAGCTGCCCTTACTGCCAGACACCCAGTCCCAGTACACTGCCCTATGCTCTCCCTACTGATAATACCTGACTTTATGCCTAGTGCTTCAATCTACCTAACTAAATATATCCCTTAAATGTAAGACTCTAACATGACTGGCTTGTGTTTGTAATTGGTGCCAGAAAAATGGCAGACTCATCCTCTCACATCACTGTCTAAGCTCACAATGATGCCTGTGCTTCACAGCTACGTTGCAAACAGACTAATAAACTAGGCAATATTCTACCCTTTGATTAACTGCCAGGGAGCCTGCAAACCACTAGCCAGAGCCCCTGCGAGGGTCATATGATCCTCGCTTTTTATCTTCCGTTCCCTGCTTTCATTGCCATTGTAAAAAGAAAATGGTGAACTTGGTTTTGAACGATTCAACATAGGCAAATCATCAAAACTTTCGAAGAATTTTTGACTTCATTTCGAAGAATTTTTGTGAAATGAATCTGATAATTCTAGAACCGATTTCTTCATCTCTCATGATAGACAATTGTATTTGATTACATATATTCAATTAATTATCAAAGAGTGGATGTAGAAAGTCATCACGAAAGGAAGTAGTAAAATGCCAAACTATAGGTGATTTGGTCTTTGTTACTTGTAGTGCAATAGTATCAATTAGAGATGAGCGAGCACTAAAATGCTCGGGTGCTCGTTATTCGAGTCAAACTTTTCCCGATGCTCGGGAGCTCGTTTCGAATAACGAACCCCATTGAAGTCAATGGGAGACTCGAGCATTTTTTGCAGGGGACCAAGGCTCTGCCTAGGGAAGGCTGGGTGAAAACCTGGAAACCTCAGAAAATGATGGAAACACCACGGAAATGGACAGGAAACAGCAGGGGCAGCATGCATGGATGCCTCTGAGGCTGCCTAATCCCACCATTACCCCAAATTCTCAGGCAACAGCCTGGTGGTTACCCTCATGGCAATTGTGCTCACCCAGACCAAGAAAGGCGAGGCACATGCCCATCACATGTTAGGGAAGCACCCAACTAGGTGCAACGAAGGTCCATCACTGCCAATTTTCAGGGACACGGTAATGGTGCAAGACCTTTTGCAGTCTCCGTGTGCTGACAGTAGGGATTTACCAGTGTTGTCTGAGGAGGTGGTGGACAATGGCGAGACACAGGTGTCGGGGGGTGAGGTAGTTGTATGGGAAGCAAGTTACAGTGGGGACTCCTTGGGGGGACTTTCTCATGATGGGACAGATTCAATTGTGTTTAGAAAGGCTGATGGGCTTCCGTCAGCACTGTGTGTATAGAACCCCATGGCCTTTCATAAAAATAGTCTGGCGATGACCCCAAGGCAATTTTCAGGGACACGGTAATGGTGACCCACTTAAAAATGCTGCCTGACAACCTGGCGGTGAACCCCTCATTGTCTGTCTTTCAATAAGATTGCAGTGTAAAGCATGGTGGTGAGCCTCAGTAATAGGATTGCAGTGTAAGCATGGTGGTGAGCCTCAGTATGACTTTTGGATGGAGATTGGCATGTGGTCATGTACTCACTGGAACCCCATAGTCACCCCTTCTCTGATGTGCTACCCCAGAACATTCTCTGCCCCAATTCGCAAGACCTTTTGCAGTCTCAGTGTGCTGACAGTGGGGATTTACCAGTGTTGTCTGAGGAGGTGGTGGACAATGGCGAGACACAGGCGTCGGGGGGTGAGGTAGTTGTATGGGAAGCAAGTTACAGTGGGGACTCCTTGGGGGGACTTTCTCATGATGGGACAGATTCAACTTGGGTGGATCAGGCACAGGAACAGATCAATTTTTTTTGTGTTTATTTAACTTTTATTTATCAAAAATAACCAGAGATATTTATTCGTTATCTTCTCTGCGCAGTCTGGCGTTGGGGTTCGTCACTTTGATGGCGAGCTGTGCCGCTCTCTCCACAATGGTCTTTAGGTTCTTAGATGGAGACATTGAGGAGATCAGTGAAATTCAGTGAATGACGACGCAGGACCCCAAATTAAAAATTTAGCATCAACCGGTACAGTCGTAAATTATGAGCTTGATCAAGTGTGGCATGTGTTCTCTGTATTCTTCTCAGTTTATTACCGTATATGGCAGCTATCTGGAAAAATAGTTTGGAGAGAGAGAAAGATAGGAAAAAGACGTAAATTGTTTGGAGAGAGAGCCTGTAGGTGGACCTCCGGAAAAATTGTTTGGAGAGAGGGCCTGTAGGTGGACCTCCGGAAAAATTGTTTGGAGAGAGGGCCTGTAGGTGGACCTCCGGAAAAATTGTTTGGAGAGAGGGCCTGTAGGTGGACCTCCGGAAAAATTGTTTGGAGAGAGGGCCTGTAGGTGGACGTCTGGAAAAATTGTTTGAAGAGAGGGCCTGTAGGGGGCCCTCCGGAAAAATTGTGGTAAAAGAGTGCCAGTTGGACCTCTAAAAAATGGGGGGATTTTGGTCAGCGTTAGGCAAAGACGACATGGAGGAGGAGGAGGAGTAGAAGGAGTAGAGAAGAGGAATCGGATACATAAGTAATGTTAATCTTTAGCTGCTTTCCCCCGGTGGAGATTTGAATTCCGGTGAAATCCAGGCTTTGTTCATTTTAATAAGCGTCAGCCTGTCAGCGCTGTCAGTTGACAGGCGTGTACGCTTATCGGTGATGACGCCACCAGCTGCACTGAATACCCGCTCTGACAGCACGCTAGCGGCAGGGCAGGCCATCACCTCCAAGGCGTACAGCGCCAGTTCAAGCCACGTGTCCAGCTTTGAAACCCAGTAGTTGTATGGAGCAGAGTGATCGCTATGGACGTTGGTATGGTCAGCTAGGTACTCCCTCACCATCTTTCTGTACAGCTCCCCCCTACTCTGCCTAGACTGGGGACAGGTGACAGGTGACAGTGTCTTTCTGGGGTGACATAAAAGTGGCAAAGGCCTTGGAGAGCGTTCCCCTGCCAGTGCTGGACAAGCTGCCTGCTCGCCTATTCTCCCCCGCTACTTGGCCGACAGAACCATGCCCTCTGCCGCTAGCGGCGTCAGATGGGAAGGATTGTTTCAACTTGTGCACCAGGGCCTGTTGATATCTATTCACTCTCATACTCCTTTCCTCTGCAGGGATGAGAGTGGAAAGGTTCTGCTTGTACCGTGGGTCCAGGAGTGTGAACACCCAGTAATCGGTGTTTGAAAAAATGCTTCTAACGCGAGGGTCACGGGATAGGCAGCCTAACATGAAGTCTGCCATGTGCGCCAGAGTCACAACACGTAAGAATTCCCTCTCCTCACTGGCCTGACTCTTCATTTCCTCCTCCTCCTCCAAGACCTCCTCTTCAGCCCATACACGCTCAAGAGTTAAGGACTGAACACTGGTACCCTCTACTGTCTCGCCGACATTCTCCTCCTCTTCCTCCTCATCCTCATCCCCCTCCTCCGATACGCGCTGAGAAACAGACCGGAGGGTGCTCTGGCTATCAAGCGACGTATCTTCCTCCACCGTCTCTTGTGACAAGCGCAAAGCATCCGACTTGATTCTGAGCAGTGAGTTTTTCAACAGGCAAAGCAGCGGGATGGTGAGGCTGATAATGGCGGCATCGCCACTGACCATCTGTGTTGACTCCTCAAAGTTGCTCAACACCTGGCAGATATCAGACATCCACATCCACTACTCATTGTAGACTTGAGGAAGCTGACTGACCTGACTACCAGTTCTGGTGGAAGTTGACATCTGGCAGTCTACAATCGCTCTGCGCTGCTGGTAAACTCTGGATAACATGTTTAATGTCGAATTCCATCTCGTGGGCACGTCACACAACAGTCGGTGAGCGGGCAGTTGTAGGCGGCGCTGCGCTGCCCTGAGAGTGACAGCATCTGTGTTCGACTTGCGGAAATGCGCACAGATGCGGCGCACCTTGGTGAGCAAATCAGACAGATTGGGGTATGTCTTGAGGAACCGCTGAACTATTAGATTGAACACGTGGGCCAGGCATGGCACATGTGTCAGTCTGCCGAGTTGCAGAGCCGCCACCAGGTTACGCCCATTGTCACACACAACCATGCCTGGCTTGAGGTTCAGCGGTGCCAGCCACAGATCGGTCTGCGCCGTGATGCCCTGTAACAGCTCTTGGGCGGTGTGCCTTTTGTCACCTAAGCTCAGCAGTTTGAGCACCGCCTGCTGGCGCTTACCCACGGCACTGCTGCTGTGCCTAGAGCTACCGACTGAAGGCGCCGTGCCCACGGATGTTAATTCGGAGGAGGAGGTGGAGGAGGGGTCGAAGGAGGAGGCATAGTACGTCTGAGAGACCGTGACCGAGGTAGGCCCCGCAATCCTCGGTGTGGGCAGTACATGAGCGGCCCCAGGGTCAGTCTCGGTCCCAGCCTCCACCATGTTAACCCAATGTGCCGTCAGTGAGATATAGTGTCCCTGCCCGGCAGCAGTTGTCCACGTGTCCGTGGTTAGGTGGACCTTCTCAGAAACAGCGTTGGTGAGGGCACGGATGATGTTCTCTGACACGTGCTGGTGTAGGGCTGGGACGGCACATCGGGAAACATAGTGGCGGCTGGGGACCGAATACTGAGGGGCAGCCACCGCCATGAGATTGCGAAAGGCCTCGGTCTCTACGAGCCTATAGAGCAGCATCTCCAGGCTCAGCAATTTGGAGATGTGGACGTTGAGGGCTTGGGCATGTGGGTGGGTGGAACTGTATTTCCTCTTGCGCTCCAGCGTCTGCTGTAAAGGAAGCTGAACGCTGAGCTGGGACACATTGGTGGACACTGTGGAGGATCGTGGAGGCGAAGGTGTGCTTTTCCGGCAGCAGGCGCTCGTGCCGGGGTCTTGGGCAGGGGGTTGACTAGCAGAGGCAGCGAGTGACACAGGGGAAGGAGCAGTGGTGTGACCCGCAGGAGGTGGTGAACGGCCTTGGTTCCATTGAGTGGGGTGTTTAGCACTCATATGCCTGCGTATGCTGGTGGTGGTTAGGCTAGTAGTGGTGGCACCCCTGCTGATCCTGGTGTGGCACAGGTTGCACACCACAGTCCGTCGGTCATCCTCACTTTCTTTAAAGAACCTCCAGACTTGCGAACATCTAGGCCTCGCCACGGGAGCTTCACTACGTGAAACAGTTGCTGCTGATGCACCAGCTCTGGCCCTGCTTCTCCCTCTGGCCACACCACTGCCTCTTCCAACCTGTTCTGATGCAGCACTCGCCTCCGCCTCAGAAGCACTGTCTTCACTCGGCTTATCAACCCAGCTTGGGTCAGTCACCTCGTCATCCTCTGATTCCTCAGTCTGCTCCCCCCTCGGACTTCCTGCCCTGACAACAACTTCACCACTGTCTGACAACCGTGTCTCCTCATCGTCCGACACCTCTTTACAAACTTCTTCCACTAACTTAACATTGTCATCATCATCATCATCACCCACAGACTGCGACAGTTGGAAAACTTGGGCATCGGGAATGAGGTCAGCAGCAACCTGAGAAGTGGTTTGTGACTCTGGAAAGGGTCCAGAAAACCGTTCCTGAGAGTATGCCGGATCGCATTCCAAATTTTCCTGGTAGGGGGCAGACTGGGGGGAAGGAAGTTGAGGTGGAGGAGCCAGAGGAGTGCTCCCTTGGGTAACGTGGGTGGACTGCGTGGAAGACTGACCGGTAGACAAATTACTTGAAGCATTGTCCACAATCCACGACATCATTTTTTCGCACTGTTGTGGTTTCAACAGTCCTCTACCACGTGTCCCTGTAAGTTGAGACATGAAGCTAGGGAGTGTAGCTCTGCGGCGTTCTCCTGCTCCCTCATCAGCAGGTACTGTCTCACCCTGCCCAGGACCACGGCCTTCCCCCTGCAGTAATTGAATTGCCCACGCCCACGCCTCGTCCTCGACCCTTGCGCCCTGGGGTTCAACATTTTCTGTATATAAGTGTATTATATAAAAAATAAATGGGCCTGCTGTACTGAAACCCACAAACTTGTTCAGTCTGGTTTAATTAAGTGACGTACAGAAAATGTCACCTGGACAGAAAATACGGATTGTAGTGAGTGTACTGAACTGTGACACACAGAATGGTTCCACGCAGCTGTGTGAAATGGATTTGTATCACTAAGCTAAAACAACAAAAAAAACTATTTTTATAACATTTTTTTTATATATTTTTTTTATATATTTTTTTTTAAGTTTTTTTTTTTTGGAACGTGACGTGCAGAAACTATCGTAGCCCTAACTCACACCCTGCTGACGGTGGCTATTTTGACTGCGACCCAGACAAATGTCGCACAGAGATTTTTGTGATCAAGCTATATACGTGAGAGCAAAAGACCTGGTTGGATTAAGTGACGTACAGAATGTGTCACCTGGACAGAAAATACGGATTGTAGTGAGTGTTCTGAACTGTGACACACAGAATGGTTCCACGCAGCTGTGTGAAATGGATTCGTATCACTGAGCTAAAACAACAAAAAAACTATTTTTTTATAAATTTTTTTTATATATATTTCTTTTTAAGTTTTGTTTTTTTTGGAACGTGACGTGCAGAAACTATCAGAGAGCTAACTGACCCTGCTGAATGGTGGCTAATTTGACTGTGACCCAGAGAATGTCGCACAGAGATTTTTGTGATTAGCTATATAAGTGAGAGCAAAAGACCTGGTTTAATTAAGTGACGTACAGAATGTGTCACCTGGACAGAAAATACGGATTGTAGTGAGTTACTGAACTGTGACACACAGAATGGTTCCACGCAGCTGTGTGAAATGGATTCGTATCACTGAGCTAAAACAACAAAAAAACTATTTTTTTTATATATTTTTTATTTTTTTTTTTAGTTTGTTTTTTTTGAACGTGACGTGCAGAAACTATCAGAGAGCTAACTCAGCCCCTGCTGACGGTGGCTATTTGACTGCAACCCAGACAAATGTCGCACACAGAGATTTTTGTAATCTAGCTGTATAAGTGAGAGCAAAGACCTTGGTTAATTAAGTGACGTACAGAATGTGTCACCTGGACAGAAAATACGGATT
>ONZH01009093.1:0-103890 GCA_900303285.1 Rhinella marina | reverse complement strand
TAAAGGGAAAGTAAAGTGCCACTGGGCAAGGGTGGCCCGGTCGCAACTGTGAACACTGCGACACCTATAGCTACACCAGTAGGTAGTAGAGTAGATGGCTGAGAATGCCTCCAGCTCCTTCACATTGTCTTCCACCTGGTCCACTGCTGACAGTGCAGATTTGGCACTGGCAGACAGGGCCGGTTTTAGACAAAATGTGGCCCTGGGCAAAATCAAAAGTGGGGCCCCAAATATTGTATATAATGTACTAACTATGTACTAACAACACAGTTATGTTCTGTCGATTCGGGCACTCCCTCACAGATTTACATCCCATAAGGCACCTCACACAGATCTTCACCCTCATTGCCCCAGAATACACGACATGCCCCCTCCCCTCACAGCAATGAGTTCCACTCACTCACTGCATCTGAGAGTGTTAAAAACCAGAGGTGTGGGATTCCTCTTCATGCGCACTTTCCCCCAGCGGAGATTGGGGAAAGCGCCCTGTTATATAAATAAGCTGCAGCCTGTACTAGGCTTCCAGGCTCATTGTTGGTATATCCCAGTTCAGGCTATTAGATGGCAGCACTGAACTGTGATATAGTGATTTCTATACAGACTAATAGAGCAGTTTACCGATGATTGTAAGTTGTGGTCCACTTGGGGGACAAAAAGTTAAAAAAAAAAATTAAAAGTTTTGAAAACACCTTAAAAATTAAAATCACCCCTATTCCCCAAAACAAAACAAAAAATACAAAATAAAAATAGCATTATGGGTATCGCCGCATGCGATAACGCGAAATTCACGTTTTTTTCATCACTTTATCTCCCAAGAAAATTTAATGAAAAGTGATCAAGTCATACACACCCCAAAATAGTACTGTCAAAAATGACAGATCGCCCCGCAAAAAATGAGCCCCCACACATCTCCATAGAAATAACTATAAAAAAGTTTTGAGGGTCAGAATCTCACGATAATTTTTTACGAAGTGAGTCCTAATGAGTGGGTGCTGCTAGGGTTGCCACCTTTCCCAACAAAAAATACTGTTTGCACAAGTTAAAAAGGTTGGTGTGGGTTAATATGGGTGTTATTTGATCATATTTTACATTTTGCACAAAAAATTTTCGCAATAAAATCAAACATTTCACTGTTGGGGACACCCTGTGCATTTAAGTTTTATTTGGCCTCTATGTTTAAAATGTTTCTGTGGGGATTCAAACTCCCAACCATCTACATTAAAGGGGTTCTCCGAGTTATATATATTGATGACCTATCCTTAGGATAGGTCATCAATATCAGATCGTCGGGGGTCCGACACCTGGTACCCCCGTCGATCAGCTGTTTGAAGAGGAGGCGCGAGCCGTATCAGCGCTGCCTCCTCTTCACTGTTTACATCCTGGCTGTAACAGGGGTAGTGGTGAGTTGGTGTAATAACACCTAACTGCCCCATTCATTTCAATGGGAAGAATCGCTCCCATACAAGTCTATGGAAGCAATTCTTCCCATAGAAATGAATGGGGCGGTGAGGATCCTGAGGATAGGTCATCAATATATATAACTCGGAAAACCCCTTTAAAGGCAAGAACCTTAACCACTGGGCTATAGAGCTCAATGCTAAGTCAGTGCTGAAAATCCTCATAGAGGTTTCTCTTGTATTAAAAACCTCATAGAAGTTTATATTGTATTATAGAAGAGAAAAAGGTTTTTCAACACTAACTGAACAATGAGCTGTATAGCTCTATAGTTAAGGTTCCTGCCTATAAGGTAGAAGATTTTGAGTTCAAATCCCCACAGAAACATTTAAAAAAAATAGTCAAAATTAGACTTATATATACATAGTGACCATGCTTGGGATTACCCCTTTCATGCTGATAACACTAACTCCATATATGGAGTCAGAGCTCCTGACTGTTCAAACATTTGCAATCTGAACGCTGCCATCCAGACTGAAGCAGGGGGTCCCTTAGAGCAGTGATTTTCAACCAGTGTGCGGCGGCATAGTCGGGTGTGCCGCGGGGAAAGTTCCCATTGTATTTAGAGACCCCCATCAGACCTCAGATCAGCCCACCCAGCCACATAAGATAAAAATAAAAAATCTTACTTACCTGTTCTGCGCTGCGGCTGCCCTCCGGTCTGCGCTCTGCTCTCTTCCCTGGCGGCGCGCACTATGACCTGATGCTGCGTGCATAGTGTGCGCGGTCCAGGGAAGAGAGCGGACCGCGGACCGGAGGGCAGCCGCAGCGCAGAACAGGTAAGAAAGGTTTTTTATTTTTATCTTATGTGGCTGGGTGGGCTGATCTGAGGTCTGATGGGGGCACAATATGCTGAATCTGAGGTCTGATGGGGCACAATATGCAGATCTGAGTTCTGATGGGGGCACAATACGCTGATCTGAGGTCTGATGGGGGCACAATATGCAGATCTGAGGTTTGATGGGGCACAATACGCTGATCCGAGGTCTGATGGGGGGCACAATACGCTGATCTGAGGTCTGATGGGGCACAATACGCTGATCTAAGGTCTGATGGGGCACAATACGCTGATCTGAGGTCTGATGGGGGCACATTAAGCTGATCTGAGTTCTGATGGGGGCACAATACGCTGATCTGAGGTCTGATGGGGGGCACAATATGCAGATCTGAGGTTTGATGGGGCACAATACGCTGATCTGAGGTCTGATGGGGGCACATTAAGCTGATCTGAGTTCTGATGGGGGCACAATACTTCTGATCTGAGGTCTGATGGGGGTACAATATGCAGATCTGAGGCTTGATGGGGCACAATACGCTGATCTGAGGTCTGATGGGGGCACAATACGCTGATCTGAGGTCTGATGGGGGCACAGTAGGCTGATCTGAGGTCTGATGGGGGCACAATATGCAGATCTGAAGTTTGATGGGGCACAATACGCTGATCTGAGGTCTGATGGGGGCACAATACGCTGATCTGAGGTCTGATGGGGGGCACAATATGCAGATCTGAGGTTTGATGGGGCACAATACGCTGATCTAAGGTCTGATGGGGCACAATACGCTGGTCTGAGGTCTGATGGGGGCACATTAAGCTGATCTGAGGTGCTCCCATTTTCAACTACATATCTATGTGAGCTGGGCTTCTCAAGCTTGACTGCGATAAAAACTAAAAACAGGGAGAGACTGAGAACTGTTGAGGAAGAGCTTCGTGTGTGTCTTTCCACCATTCCTGCCAGGATATCCCTTTTGTGTTCATCGAAACAGGCCCAGGTTTCACACTGAGTTAGTATAAATACATTTAGAATCTATATTATTAACTATATGTATAATATGTACTGTTTTAGTGTCATTTTGTGCCATTTTGGTTGGTGGTGTGCCCCGGGATTTTTTAAGTGTAAAAAGTGTGCCACGGCTCAAAGGAGGATTGGGGCCCTGGGCAATTGCCTAGTTTGCCTCACCCCCGCCGGCAGACCATGGGCATCCAACTTCCACCTCAACCCCTTGCACATCAGCCAAGCAGTCTGAGACCCAAGTCATGCAGCAGTCACTTATGCTTTCTGCTGGCTGGGTTTTTGTGGGCCATCCACCTAGCCCTGCCTCAGAAGTGACAGGGAATGAGTGCACTGATGCCCAACCACTTATGTTTGAGGATGAGGACATGGGAGAACCACTGCAGCATGTCTCTGATGATGAAACACAGATATCAACTGCTGGAGCTTTCTGCACTTGGCAGACCAGCCAGGAGGGCAAGGCTGAGGAGTGGGTGGAAGATGATGGGGAGGATGATAATGTCCTAGACCTCACATAGCATCCAGGTCATGCCAGTGACATGTGCAGTTTGGAGGAAGACGAGGGGGGCACGCAGCACCAGCCGCACAGCAAAAGAGGTAGTAGGGTCCAAAAGCAGAGCGGCCGTCCCCCAGCCAGTATGCTTGCTACTGCCCAACATGCCAAGAGACATAGCACACCAAAGCCAGCGCAAGGCTATATCTCCCTAACTGCCCACTGGGTAAATGTAGTGGTGGCTAGGCCTGAGGTGGACAGAGGTTTGTCGCATGTCCTACCGCTTCCAAAGATTGCTGGACGTTTCTCAGGGCCTCCTGTTGCCTCTGAGTGGTTGGTGCCATTGAGCCTCAAACCAGGCCTGGTGGTGTGCGACCAATGGGCAATATCTCGTAGCAGCTCTGGGCCTAGCCGTTTTGACACACATCCCTTGCCTGGCATATGTGCTTAACTTGGTGGTGAAGAGGTTCCTGAATCGTTACCCCGATATGTCAGAGATGCTGCAGAAAGTGAGGGCCGTCTCACCATACTGCTGATCGGCCTTCCGCTCACCACCTCATATGCGACGTACCCACAAGGTGGAACTCCACCTTGCACATGCTGGAGAGACTGTACAAGCAGCAGCAGGTAATAGTAGAGTTTCAGCTGCAGCACGCACGGGTGAGTGGCGCTGTGAAACAGCAACATTTTACCACTAATGAGTGGGCCTTCATGCCGTGTTGCACTGCTTTGAGTACTTCACCAACTTGGCCAGCGGTGATGACGCCGTCTTCAGCCTTACTATATGACTTCTCCTATATTCACCGTCTCCTTGAAAAAATGCCATGCTTCCTATGAGGACCCAACTGTCCAGCCAGGGCACAGTTTTGGAAAACGATATATCTCCCACTAAGGACAGCTTGATGTTGCCTCTGGGCAGCCTGGCACACATGAGCAACTACATGCTGCACTGCCTGCGCAATGACCACCGAGTTACCCACATTCTATCCGATGCTGACTACTGGGTGGCCATTCTGCATGATCCCCGCTACAAGGACAACATGCAGCCTTACTTCCATCACTGGAGCATGAAAGGAAGATGCTCGAGTACAAGCGAACGCTGGTAGAGGCACTACGTTTACACTCCTTAATTAGCATTGTCCAATGTAGGAGGACAAAGCTTCGTCTACATGAGGCAGCCACCCTTTATCAACCCATTATATTGCTGCCTTGCAGTACCAAACAAGGGTTATGTGTGCATAGATTTAGTATGCTTTTCATGTGCCTGTTGGGGATTCCTTTGAGTACTTTGACATTTCATACTGAAACCTATTGGGCACTGTGATCGGTGTGAATAATAATCTCTGAACAGTGTTGTGTAATATGATATAAGTGACATAAAAGTATTTAAATAGCAAAATAACACAGTTGATAAATTTGAAAACAGACACACATTTAACATATAATCCTACAGGGTTGAT
This sequence comes from Rhinella marina, assembly GCA_900303285.1. Lineage (NCBI taxonomy): Eukaryota > Metazoa > Chordata > Amphibia > Anura > Bufonidae > Rhinella > Rhinella marina. The sequence continues at coordinate 98,692 of ONZH01009093.1, read as the reverse complement.
CCACAGAATTGGAAAAAAACTATGAGGTGGATGCTAATATTCTCATATTAGGGGGACAAAAATTCTTCCTGCCTCCAAATCTAGCAATTAGAATAAATCACTGGATTCAATGTCTCATATTCAGGAATCTAGTACCCATAACTTCTAATAATTTCCAGAAAAGGCATCCAGGTCCCTCTTGAACTTATACAATGAATCAACCTTCTTTGGTAGAGAGTTCCATGGTGTAATTTCTCTTACAGTAAATGCAATGTATGTTGAGGTTTTTTCCTCCATACGTAGAGGATGTCCTCTTGTCATGGTTACAGGCCTAGGTTACAAAAAGATATTAGAAAAATCTCTGTACTGTCCATTCATATACAGTGCATTTGGAAAGTCTTCAGTATTCAGACCATTTTACTTTTTTCACATTTTGTTATGGTGTGGCCTTGGGCTACAATTAAAAATAATTAGATTTTTCCCCATCATCCACCTGCACTCAACACCCCATAATGACAAAGTGAAAACCGAATGCTAGAAATCTTTGCTAAATTATTGAAAACGAAAAATAAAACATTGCATAGACCCACTGTAAGTATTTGGGCCCTTTACGTACAACCTACCTGAAGCACCTTTGGCAGTCATTACAGTCTCCAGTCTTCTTGCGTATGATGCCACAAGGTTTGCACACCAGGATTTGGGTATTGTCTGCTCTGATTTGGGCTCTTTCAGTTTCAATGGGAAACAACAGTGGACAGCCAGAGCTCAACAGTGCTCAGCTAGAGTGTCCATTGGGTTCTGGGTCACCTCTCTTACCATGGCCCTTCTCCCCAGATTACTTAGTTTGCTGGAGTGGCCAGCTGTAGGAAGAATCCTGGTTGTTCCAAACTTCTTCAATTTAAGAGTTAAGGAGGCCATTATGCCTTTCACAACTTTCAGTACAGCAGAATTTTGTTCATACCCTTCTCCATATTTGTGTTTCCTCACATTTCTATCTCTGAGCTCTGCAGACAGTTCTTTCCTCCTCATGGCTTGTTTTTTGCTCTGATATGCATTGTCAGCTGTGAGATCTTATATAGACAGTGCTTTATGTTGTCCAAGCAACCAAATTTATCACAGGTGGACTCCAATCAAAATGTAGAAACATCTGAAAGATGTTCAAGAGAAATGGAAGTCCCCCAGAGCTAAATTTCACGTGTCATAGCAAAGGATCTGAATCAGAGGCGTAGCTAGAGGTTCAGCACAGGGGGGGGGGGGCGAAACATACTTGAGTGGGCCCCCGACTTAGTGGCTTCCCAAACGTACGTTTCCAACTTCACAGGCACATACTACTAGTTGTGGTTATAATATTGTATTAGAAAGATGACTGTATAAACTGCTAGATCATCTATGCTGTTAAGTAGAGTACAATAGACTTTCTACATACCCTAGTCTAAATACTCTGCCACATAATGCAGTAAAATATAGAAGTAATAGGAGTAAAAAACAAGGGGGCTCCTATGTTAAAGGAAACCTGTCCTCAGTTTTTACATCACTAAACTAACAGTCCCCTGCCCCTATCAGACCTCAGATCAGCTTAATGTGCCCCCATCAGACCTCAGATCAGCTTAATGTGCCCCCATCAGACCTCAGATCAGCAGAATGTGCCCCCATCAGACCTCAGATCAGCTTAATGTGCCCCCATCAGACCTCAGATCAGCTTAATGTGACCCCATCAGACCCCAGATCAGCAGAATGTGCCCCCATCAGACCTCAAATCATCAGAATGTGCCCCCATCAGACCTCAGATCATCAGAATGTGCCCCCATCAGACCTCAGATCATCAGAATGTGCCACCATCAGACCTCACATCAGCTTAATGTGCCCCCATCAGACCTCAGATCAGCTTAATATACCCCCATAAGACCTCAGATCAGATCAGCGTATTGTGCCACCATCAGACCTCAGATCAGCGTATTGTGCCCCCATCAGACCTCAGATCAGCAGAATGTACCCCCATCAGACCTCAGATCAGCAGAATGTGCCCCCATCAGACCTCAGATAAGCGTATTGTGCCCCATCAGACCTCAGATCAGCTTAATGTGTCCCCATCATACCTCAGATCAGCAGAATGTGACCCCATCAGACCCCAGATTAACAGAATGTGCCCCCATCAGACCTCAGATCATCAGAATGTGCCCCCATCAGACCTCAGATCATCAGAATGTTCCCCCATCAGACCTCAGATCAGCGTACTGTGCCCCCATCAGACCTCAGATCAGCGTATTGTGACCTCATCAGACCCCAGATCATCAGAATGTGCCCCCATCAGACCTCAGATCAGCAGAATGTGCCCCCATCAGACAGATCAGCAGAATGTGCCCCCATCAGACCTCAGATCAGCAGAATGTGCCCCCGTCAGACCTCAGATCAGCGTATTGTGCCCCCATCAGACCTCAGATCAGCGTATTGTGCCCCCATCAGACCTCAGATCAGTGTATTGTGCCCCATCCGACTCAATCAGGATTCCCCTCAGACCAGATCAGCAGAATGTGCCCCCATCAGACCTCAGATCAGCAGAATGTGCCTCCATCAGACCTCAGATCAGCCCACCCAGCCACATAAGGTTAAAATAAAAACCTTTCTTACCTGTCCTGCGCTGTGGCTGCCCTCCAGTCCGGCGCTCCACTCTCTTCCCTGGCCCGCGCACACTATGACCTGACGCTGCACTTCCATAATGGAAGCGCTTTTTTGTATTCGCCTGATTGTACTAAGGCCATCCCTGCTGGGCCCCCCAGAGGCACTGGGTCCGGAGCCGTCGCCCCCCTGCCCCCCGGTAGCTACGCCTCTGGTCTGAATACTTATGCCCAGGCTAAATTTAAGTTTCTCCTTTTTCACTGTCTCATTCTCATTATGAGGTAATGAGTGCAGATTGATGGGGGAAAACTTGTTGGATTGCTGCAAAACTTGTCATGGCAGATATGTAAATGATTACTGGTGTGGTTACTTGTGTACACCATAAAAGGGCATACAAGTGCTACTTTGGGGTAGTGTACCCCTTGGTGAGAGATCGTTGACTACTAGACATGCCCCTACGATGCACTAAAAGACATTTTGCCCACTTGACAGACTTTGAGAAGCGGTGCATCATTGGACTGAGAGAAAGAGGATTGTCATTTTAACAAATTGCCCGCCATCTAGGCCATTGTGACCTACCTGTTAGGAGTTGATTGGAACAGTGGTTATGTGAGGGCACACCGAAGGCAAACAGGCTCCAGACAGCCCAGACAGATCACCAGTAAAGAGAATCATTTAATCAACTGACAAACACAAACAGCTCCTACAGTTTTGTTGTCCACCACCCAGACTCAGGTGTCATCTTCATTACACACACTTGTCTTTGCCCGAACCATTTCCAGACACTTAGCAGAATGGAATTTTCCCAAATTGATTGACTTCAAGTTAATGATTACTTGTCTAGGTTCTGCAAACCAACCATCCCCTTAAATACTTTAGTCACCCTCCAAAAACACATTTTTCATTTTTATATATTGTTGCACTGATTTACTGATAGTGATAAGTAAGGCAAACAGTGTATTAGAAAGTTATGGAGCATTTCATGTAGACAACAGTGGATATGTTTAATTTATACAAAATCAGGAAAAAATCTTTATAAAAGCTGTAATCAAGGAACTGTAACGAATAACTAGAGCGTTGTATCTGAAGGCACCAACCTCACACAGTCATTACAAGTTATGTATCACCTTCCTATTCATCACTAAGAGAATGTGTAAATTTATCCTCAGTTTTCCTTCCCTGTTTTTTAGTTTCGTCATCTTTTTTTGTGCATTAGATCACACATATTTGTAGTCACGAGATACAAGTGTATACAGAATTAAGAAATCTGCAACTTTGAATTGCAACAATATAGATTGCTGCCATTCATGTATAATTCTTGTATGTAGTTTTCTCCACCACATTCAGACCAGAATTGTGGTGCCCGTCTTACATAGATGGGACCTCAGAAAAATGATACAACAAATGGACTGTAGCTTCTTCTAAATGTAATGTTCCCTCATCTTCTATCAGAGACAGAACAGGTCAGCATATACATTACTCCTGTTTAAAGCCATGTAAAACCAAGGGAAGTCTAAAGGGCACATTGCTCTATGTTTTAGTGATCAGTGAAGATTCAAGTGGTCAGAACACCCCCAATTATAAATGTATTGTATATTCTATAAATATTCTAGAAATACAAGTGGTAGAAATAGCATTTAATAAACTTAATAGGGTATCTATAGATGGTGTAGAGGTATCAGTTGCACATGTGACCAGGATCTCAAAAGAGCCCAAAGGTTCCTCTGCTACATAAAAAAAAGTGGATGGGCCCTGTTACGGATTTTGCTTTGGGGCTGACGAGCTGAATAATCCCCACAAATATTTTATCAAAGACAATGAATTGAGTCGCCTTTCAATTTGTAATCTGGTATGATATGTACAGTACATTATTACACCTATGAATTTCCATGTCACAGGTATTGTATTACAAACCAGTAACACACCATGGAGGCAGAGGGAGGGAGGGGAGGCCAGCGCTGAAATTCTTCTTCAGCTTCTCAACCTAAAGCAACAGCATTTTCCTGCAGCTGCTACTAGGCATAGAAATGTCTGCAGCTTCTGTTGAGTTTAATGGAAACTGTACTCTTAGGCAATGAGTTCCCACTAGTGCTGGCTACAGGTAGACAGTTTTATAATACACTACTGAAAAATGAAAAAAGATCCTGAAAATCCTAATCATTATGCTGAGATTGACAAAGTATAAACTGCTAGTGGTGGCTGATCAATGGCTGCATAGAAGTTGGATAAAGTGTGTAAAAGTGTGTCTTTTCATTAATAAGAAAAAAATAGTACTGTAATTAACCAGAAATTACACTGCATGGTCCTTACTATATTTTTCGATGGGACCCTATGATATCTTTGTACGGCCCTGATCCCGTCTTTACGCACCCTGTACTGTTCATAATACTGATAACTTTTGATGGTGAGATGTAGCAGTGGTTGGATCCTGATAACCCTCTCTTCACTAGGGGTTGGGTGGGGATCTGGGACACAGCTGTCAGATTTGTATACCTTTTATGTACATTGATACCGTACTAGGAGGGATGCTGTTGTTTCTATTGTTTGTATACTTTTCAAAAAAATGTTTAATAAAAATTATCTAAAAAAAGAGTATGGAATGTAGAGCAGATGGATCTTTCAGATGGAGCTCCTTACTTTCCTATATCAAAAATGGATTTAACGCATGATAGTTTGAATGGGTCAACTTTTAGTCAGTATGTTTGAACCAGTTCTGACTAACTGGGCTTTGGCCCCTAGGAATGGGCACTGTAGAAAGCCAAGAGACTCAACAACATACATCTATGATGATGAGAAGATCTGAGTGCCGAAGAATGGTCACCAGTAAAGCCAATGAACCCTAGGTTTTTAGCTCAGATAGGGGGTTGTCAATGATTAAGATTACTATGGATGAGTGTATTCAAGTCAGCAATTAAAATAAGAAGACACATTTGTTTTTCCACTTCTGATATTCAATATTATAGAAAGTGATTTGTCAATGATGAATTCATCTGAATTTTCTGATCATGATGACGCAATGACATAGGTCATCATTTCCGTTTGCTCGGTGAAGTTCCTCTTTTTTTGGCTTAAAAAGAAGATGCCTCCAAGTGAAGATCACACTACACAGCTGCTCTGCCTGTAAGATTAAGAAAAAGGAGAACCTAGAAAGATGTCCACCTTGAGAGTACTGCTGGGCTTAGCTCTGCTGGCCATATGTGCCATGTGCGAAGCTTCCACTGGTAAGTGAGATTATGATGAACACTCGAGAGATTTTATGAGACTTTATGATGTGACTCGAGAGCAGATAGTAGATAGATCAATGCTTACCATGATCTTAGGAACAGTACTGAATGTATTCCACTTTCCATTTTATCCAACTTGGTCTTCTGCTTTTCACAAGTGATTTTCTTCATTACCAATGAGTTTGGATGTAAAATTATTATGTTTAGTAGATGAGATCAGTGTATGGATCATAATATATCGATTGCAGGCCAGCTGGTGGACCACTCTTTTTGGCAGTTATATTTGTTCTACAAATGAACCTAGGAAAACTGATTAGACGCAGGGATGCTCAACCTGTGGCCCTCCAGCTGTTGCAAAACTACAACTCCCAGCATTCCCTAAAAGCTGTAGGCTGTCCAAGCATGCTGGGAGTTGTAGTTTTACAACCACTGGTGGGCCGCAGGTTTGGCATACCTGGCTTAGATAAATCGCAGGCTTTTTATGTCTTATTGTATTGTCTAACAGGGCATGAACCTCCAGTAACCACTAAATGTTTCTCTCTGTGCCTTGATTTGATTACACAGGCAAGTTTAGCACATGCTGTACCAAGGTCTCGGCTCGTAGACCCAGCAATGATACCATAATTGAAAGCTTCATCATCCAACCAAAAGACCTTCCATGTGTTCATGCTGTGATGTGAGTATTGATGAGAAAATGGACATAGAGTAGACTGTGCATAAGGCTTAATTACTAGAGATGAGCAAACGTGCTTGAAACGAGCACTGTACCGCTCGGCTCCCCTGCGCTCGCATGGGCGCAGGCAGCCGCTTCCGTCCTCCTCAGGAGGACGGAAGCGGCTGCCTGTGCCCATGCTAGCGCAGGGGAGCCGAGCGGTACAGTGCTCGTTTCGAGCATGTTCGCTCATCTCTATTAATTACCTTACATTGCTATTTATGATATAATTCCTTATTGTAATTTATGTAATAGCCTCATACATTTATAGGGACTGTCACAGAATGACAAGTTATCACCTATCTACAGAGTAGTTCATAGGTATCTGGCAGGTGGCGGCCTGACCACTGGAATGGAGTCCCCTTGGGTGGATGGAGCAAGGGTCACACATGTGAAAGGTCACTCCATTCTCTGAGAGACTACCGTAGACACACAAGGACAGTGCTCAGCTACCTCCGGCAGTTCCACAAAAAAGAATGGAGCCACAGCACACATCTGTGACCATCTCTTCATCTATTCTGGGGACTCAGGAACCCAGTTCTTATAATAGGTGGGGGTTCTGGTGGTCAGGCTACCACTGATCTGGTACTTTTCTCCTATCCTGTGATAAGTGATAAGTTTTGATGTTGGAACAAGCACTTCAACTATATAATAATTTATCAAATAATTATTCATTGTAGTGTATATAATATCACAATGGATTTTACATATAAATAGGTCATGTAAGAAGTGCAGTTGTTATGTTAAGTGAACTTTTAACTCAAAATATTGCAATAAAATAGTTGCCCTTCGCCTCACCCTTCTTATATGACTTTTATAAAAGTGTAAAAGATGCTTCATAAATATGGCTCTCATTCTGAAGACCAGCCAACTGTCAAATACAATGATACCTCTACCCCATACAGCTCTACGCCCGTTGCTTCCCCTTACATGTTGCATCATAAAACTGTCTGCCTGCAGGCGCCACTAGAGGGCGTTCAGTGCATGTGAATTTATACAGTTACATCTGAACACAATAGAAGCTGTAAATAGTTTCTTTGCACTGAGCTCCCCCAGTGATGGCCTTCACCGACCCTTGCCAAATCATACACTTGTTAGCAAGAGTTAAATGGAACTTGCCAGTGTTAAAGGGGTTGCTCAATGGCATACTATTGATGACCTATTCTCAGGATAAGCCATTAATTTCAGATCAGTGAGGGTCTGACCCCTGGGACCCCTACCAATCAGTTGTTTGAATGGATTGTGGCACTTGGGAGAGCCCTGCATACTCTTCAATGTTTATCTGCACACAGCGTCCCTTGTGGCGGTGCACTGTAATTACAACTGTTCATCCCATTCAAGTGAACAAGGCAAGCAGTTTTAATTACACTGCACCGCCGCTACAATGGAGGTAAACACTGAAGAGGTTACAGATTGCTGCAACCCCATTAAACAGCTGATCAGCAGAGGTGCCAGGTGTCAGACCCCCACCGATCTGATATTGATGACCTATCCTGAGGTCATCAATATCAATAGTATGTCACAGAACGACCTCTTCAATTCTTTGTTTTCTCTACATTCAAATATACTAAAAGATGAAGATAGATAGATAGATAGATAGATAGATAGATAGATAGATAGATTTATAACATTTTTAACCATATGTTTTCCATTCAGGTTCATCACCAATGAAGGGAAAATTATCTGCTCCAACCCTAAAGCACACTGGGTTAAGCGGATGACTGAGGAACTCAGGTGAGTTGAACTGCAGGTGATATGATTTTAATAGGAAACCTCTGACTACAGATGAGCGAATCATTAAAAAAATTATTCGCCGAACATTCGCCGAACTTTTCCTAAAATTCGTATATTCGACAAATAGATTCGTTGTATTTGCATACAAAATATACGTTATTATGTGCTATTAGCGAACATTCGCTCACTAATAACGAACTTTCATTTACAAAATGTACGCAACTTCTTAGAAGACGTACACATGAGCGTACAAATAGCTTACGAATCTCAGCATACTATTGTCTAAGCGATTACGTAATACGCAGGCACGTACGAGGAGAGGTCGCGGCGTGCACTCCTCAGAGGCAGAGCGAATATTCGAGACATATATGGTAAATAGTGCAAATACATTATTATAGGTATAATATAAAAATTTTAAATATCACCTACCTGTATGCTCACGGACACGTTTAAGTCTCTTTTCTTCTGACGCTTGTCATAGAACTGGAGCAGAGTCCCAAACTCAGTCGCAATTTGTAATCCACATAGGTAAAATTGTAATCCAAATGGGTAAAAAAGCAGCAAAGGTTCCTTAAAAAACCCTCTTTCAAGGGGCTTCCCAAATAACCTGAAAAAGGGGGAAAAAAGGGATGAGGCGCACGAATGCGCAACTTAATTTCCTAAGTTGCCTCGTCATCCTCCCGCGCTGGAGAAAGGGGCGGAACTACCAGGGAGGAGTCTGCATCGCTGAATTGAATTCGTACGCAACAGCGTATAGAGTAACTACCAGGGAAAAGTCTGCATCGCTGAATTGAATTCGTACGAGACAGCGTATAGAGTAACTAAATTATACGTAGAATAGCGTATAATTTATAGGACACACTACGTAGCGAATGCGTACAAAAGCGAAGCAAATCACCTAATATTCGGATTCGCTTCACAGCTGAAAAATCCCAAGATTCGATACGAATCTACGAAGCGGCGAACAGATTCGCTCATCTCTACCTCTGACCTACCAAGTACCTCTTTATATCTGTACATTAAATAGTAATTAAATAACTGATGGATATATTTTTGAAGTCTGAAAACAAAGCTCCAAAAAATTCCAAACCAGAATAATTAGTACAGTAACAGTGCTTTAGTACATTTACATTTAACAGAATTTTTTTCTCACATGTAAGATGAACCTGTCATGCTGAACATGCTATCTGACCTGCAGATACCTTAGCATGTTATAGAGGGGGAGATAAACGTTGGCCAAACCCGCTGACTTCTGCTGGCCAATTCGGTCTTCTAATGAGTGTAGAGGTATAACAAATCTGAACTGGTGACAGATATTAAGGCTCAGGGAAAATATCTACCCAACTATTTTCTAACATGTATCTTTAGTGTACATAGTGGGACAGGAGGAATATCTTGCTACCAGGTGTATGGTTATCTTTAGTCTACACAATCAAGGACATGAAGTTGCAACCATAAGCAACCATTTAGAAATCTATGAAGACTTGCCTTTAGTCATCCATTGCAGCATAAAAGTAAAAATCACCTACCAGCATGGAAGTAACACAACACCTACCGTTTCTTCCCTTCTCACCTTCCTCTTCACCTACATGCAGTGTTTTACTAGCAACCCAATAGGCACATCTCTACACACGGACATTACTGTTGCTTAGAAATTGAAGAATGTGTTTTGTTAATTTGCAACGTAATAAGAGCAACATTTTTTTTCTTTTAAGGAAAAAGAATGAAAAAGAAAATAATGATCTAAATAGGAATGAAGATTGAGAAAGGAATGAAGATCATCGTCAGAGTGTTACATACATCTGTGCTGCAGAGCTAAATTATTTTTAGTAATTTATAGATATTTATTTTCAGGACAGTCACTAATTTATTCCTGTAATATTTTTGTATTTTAGGAGTTAAAAACATTTTAGTATTTATTCAGATTCTGAAAGGTTGCTGTTTCTGTGGTTTATGAATCTGTATCCTTAAAGGGGTTGTCCAACCGTTTACGGTTGGTGATCGTTTGTCCTCAGGATAGGCCGTCGACAACTGTTTGGTGGGTGTTTGACACCCAGCACCCCTGCTGATCTGCTGTTCTGCAGTAGCTCCAGGCCAGAACTACACATCTTCTCCTCAGAGCTGGTTACTGTGGAGAAGCTTCCATGGAAGTGATTGAGAGTGGCACTGCGTTAACCAGCTCCGATTGCAGCGCAATGGTTGTGTAGTTCCAGCACCAGAGATACTGCAGTACAGCTGACCGGTGGGTTTGAGGGTGTTGGACTCCCAATAATCAGATAGTGATGGCCTATCCTGAGGAGGTCATCAATGGTAAAGGGTTGTCAACCCCTTTAAAGGGAGTCTTTCACCTGATCTGTGCGTCATAGACCGCTCAGATCAGGCTCTAGACCTCCTTACACACATTAACACACTACCTTTGGCTAAGTTGTTCCACGCCGTATATGCCAGAAAAACATTTTTAATCCATCTGTCAATCACCCCCGCAAGTGCCCGGAACCTCGCTAAAGCCGGAAGGAGCCCAAGCCTCCGGGCTATTTCTATTGCAAACACCACCCTTCTCCAGCATCCGTTCTGCCCATTATTATAATACTCCTCTCCACCTCCTGTAACAAAATCCCGCTCTTGCGCGGGTCTTCCGGCGCATGCACGCTTTGCTGCCCACTGTGGGCAGAGGATCAGTGTAAGCTATTGCGCATGTGCCAGTCCCCGCTCCGTGGGATTTTGTTACAGGAGGCGGAGAGGAGTATTATAATACTGGGCGGAACGGATGCTGGAGAAGGGCGGCGTTTGCATTAGAAATACCCCGGAGGCTTGGGCTCTTTCCGGCTTTAGCGAGGTTCCGGGCACTTGCGGGGGGTGATTGACAGATGGATTAAAAGTGTTTTTCTGGCATATACGGTGTGGGACAACTTAGCCAAAGGTAGTGTGGTAATGTGTGTAAGGGGGTCTAGAGCCTGATCTGAGCGGTCTATGACGCTCAGATCAGGTGAAAGACTCCCTTTAATGTCCACAAGTTCTTATTTGTACTGAGCCTTCAGTAATATGTAGGCACAGTTCCATGTAGACATGTTAAAATATAGAATGTAAATTAAATTCAATGTAAATTGTATTTCTATTTCTGATGCATATCTATAAGACACAATCTTCTTCCTAGATAAAAGATATAACTTATCTATATTTATTAATTATTTAATGGAATAACCTATAGATGGGGTTTCATATTTTTACAAATGTTACTGTGCTGAATAATAGATTTTATAACCAATTTTAATGTATGTACAGCTTGGGCCATTAAATATTTAGCTGTCTTCATCTCTTCAGTTTATTTCATCTGTAACATGTCTGACTGATATGCAGAAATTATAGAAATGGACGCAGACAGGTTGCTGGCCATTGATTATTGAAGGTGAAGAAACCAACTGCCCTGCTTCAGGTCTAGAGGTGGCTGCTCTGACACACATTTGCTTCCATCTCCTAGCCCCAGCAAAGCTATACTACTCTAGAATGTTAGAAACCTTCTCCCTTATTAGGAGAGGACATGGCTCCACCTGGTGTCTGGTGGTGGATACTATGGCCTACCAAGCACCATACATACAATAAATACATGTTGCACTTTGCAGTGCACTGCAACCCTGGATCAGGATCCTGCAAAATGACTGTAGGTTATAGGGATTTCTGAGGGGACTATAATATTAATGGCCATCAGTACTTGATTATTTAGATCAGGCTTCCAGCTCCCCAGCTGATCTGCTGAATCAAGGATGGCAGCATTCAAGGGAGTTGATAATGTTTGTCAGGCATTTGGTTGTGGCTGTGCATGGTACTGCTATTGAGACAGAGATTCTGTGAGCCGCAGTACCAGCCTCACTCGGCCACAACTAACACCATGGCACTGTGCTTGGTAATCAATGGGTGGGAAGCTGAGCAAAAATGGCTAAAGCTATAATTTTTCCTAATCTTCTTTCAAACTATAGATTTGGACTCTGGGGCTCAGAGAAAAATTGTAACTTTTTAAACAGATTACAAAAATGACTGATTTGTCCTGGCTGAATGGAGCAATGGTCCAAAAAGCTTTGGGAAATTATATCAATACAGATCCTGGGTGTGTTGGTTTTCAACCTTATATTCTTAGACAACTTGTCTCTGTAGTTGCAAGACTATTTTTTGGCATTTAAGTACTCCCTATCTACAGTAAAGGTATAAACGGACCTATTTTTAAAAGAAAAGGGGTTTGTCCCACCACCATAACAACCTATCCATAGAATTGTTGATAAGTATTTGATTGGTAGGGAAACATCGATAGTAAAAGTTAATGGAGTGACTAGATCAATGGTCATGTATTCACACTGCTACACCATTCATCTCTATGGGACTTTTAAATATAGTCAAGTACTGTACTTGGGTTTTCTTCGACATTCTCATAGAGTTGAGTAGAGCGGTAGTGCACATGTGTGAACACTGATCCATTCAGGGATTCAGGGAAACCTGTTTCTCTGACTGGTGACAGTTACAGCAGACCTATTATCAGATGATTATCACCTATACTGCAAATAGTTCATAAGTTGCTATGGTGGGACAACCAAAGCCAGACAACTATAGACTAAGTTTTTCTATGATAGGTAAATTACTTAAACGTTTAATGTACAGTATAGGCTAAGATCAAAGAGCTTCTCCGAGAATTAAGAAACTGAAAATACCTAAATATAACTTTATTACTAATATATTCCCAAATACCTTTCATTAGCTATATTGGTTCATTTTGTCTAGGGAACAATCATTAGGTGAAATAAAATGGCTGCCGTCCTACACACAAAACCTGTCCTAGTCAAACAGCAGGACAAGTTACTTCACAACACTGAGGTAGAGAGCTGCCTCATCCTCCTCTCTGCTCTACTTGTCAAGGTTTATGAACCTGAATACAGCTGAAAAGATCTTCATCTGAATTTCTGAAGAAAAGTAGCTCATGAGGAGACATGAAGTACAGAGAGGATGGACAGGACAGACTGTGGTAATGGAGACTGCATATAATTGCTGCTGCTCATTATCCATAGCCCTCCTCCTCTCCGTGTTTTATATCTCCTCATGAACTCCATTCCTACAGAGATTCAGATGAAGCTCATATTAATCCCTGACAAGCAGAGCAGAGAGGAGGATGAGTTAGTTCTTTACCTCAGTGCTTCAAAGTAACTTGCCCTGCTGTGTTATTAGGACAGGTGTTTGGTGTACAAATAGGATAGTGGCCATTTTGCTTCTCCTAATGATTGCTCCACAGACAAAACGAGCCATTATAACTAATGAAAGGTATTTGGGAAAATATTTACAATAAAGTATTATTTAAGTATTTTCATTTTCTTAATTTCTGGAGAACATCTTTAAAGGGAACCTGTCATCACCGAAACACCCCCTGAACTAGAGTAAGTGTTGTATAGTGTAAGTGATGCTGAATCCGAATATGTAAGTTTTATCTTCATACTCGCTTCCATTACGACGTTGTGCTCCCACAAACTTGCAGTAAAATGCACTCACTGGACTCTTCTTTGAGTCCTCTCCATTATGTGAGTGAGCATTGGAGTCCAGTGAGTGCATTTTACTGCTGGTTTATCAGAGCACAGCGTCAGAATGCAAGTGAGTACGAAGATAAAAATTACATATTCGGATTCAGCATCACTTACATTATACAACGCTTACTCTAGGTCAGGGGGTGTTTCGGAGATGACAGGTTCCCTTTAAGGTATGGCCTAATGTCACAGCAAAGTATGAGGCCAAATAGATTGTTTATTGGCTCCATGATTTTGCCAGTTAAATAGATTTGTTTTGCAGGAAAAACTGAAGTATTGAAAGCAATATTGTGTTGTCATTAAAGGGGTTGTCTCAGTTCAGCAAATGGCATTTATCAACTACAGCAGGTTACTACCAGGCACTTACTAACGTATTGTGATTGTCCATGTTGCCTCCTTTGCTGGCTGGAATAATTTTTCCATCACATTATACACTGTTGTATGCAGGGGTTATGACCACCCTGTAGTCCATCAGTGTTGGTCGGGGTTGCACACTGTAGGAAAAAGGGCCAGCCTCTCTGGTGGCCGGGACTGTGGGAATGCACATGGGACAGTGCTTCATCCTATAGTGTGCAAGCAAGGCCACCACTGCTATATTAACTTTGTCTACGTGAAAAGTGCCATTTGATGAAGTGAGACAGCCCCTTTAACTGTCATTGTGAAAACCACATCCATTGTATGCAGGCATAGTTTTTTATCCACATTTGGCCAATGCTATGTGGGGCCAGCGTCGGACTTGCCCACAAGAGTCCCAGAGGATCCTCTGGTGGGCTACAGCTCTGACACCATAGCGGGCACCAAAGGTCCAGGAGAAATTAGTTTGGCGCTTCCTTTGAAGCCAATAACTTTCAACTAGAGTCTATTTTTAACTAGGATCTATTAGGCCTAATTCATGATATGGGGATGGGCCCAAGGAACCTCAGTATAACCCTATGTGGGACTGTAAGGATATGGGGATATGCGTGCATGTACATACTGGATCAAGTGAGGATTATATATTTTATTTAATTTCACTAAATTTCACAATGAAAGACCAAACAAGCAATAAACTATGTACATCAATTATTAATTGTCATCACAAAAAATATTGACAGGTGAAAATAAAAAGAAGAGGGAAATGCTCTTCGCTTGATCAGTCAGCTTAGCAGTGATTAATTCTTTGCTTTGCAGAGATTTAATTTTGTACAGCTTGTTCTTTTATGGCATTACCATGTTTCTTTTACCTTTTAGCATCATATGTTACGTAACCTTGTTTTTTTTCTCTTGCTGATTAGTTATAATTATTGTCCAGCTGTGCTTTGCCCCGTTTTTTCTTTCTCAGCATTTCTATAAATTTCCAACAGTTTGCATGTGCCTGAGGAAGGTGGCCGTCCAAACGCTTTAACCTTTTATCTATTTTTTTATGTTTCATTGTTAAGCTCGTTTTATATTAGTTTTATTAAAGCTATTCTTTTGGAACAGCGTTCTGTGATGACTTTGCTTTTTTAATATATGCTTCCCTGCATTCGGGCCATGCGGACAGGAGCTGCTGTTCCACTAGTGAAATTACCTTACACACTATCCACAGATTTGTGGCTGTTCCATCGCACAACAGTGAGCAAAATCCTACTGTCTACACTTTTCTTTGTGTTTTACCCTCTACACTCGAGAGCATTTCTTGATGTCCTTTCTACATGCAAATCTTACCTCCTTGAGATCCGTGACCTCATGTTGATTATGATAAGCTATATGCTGACTGAAGCACAAGTTGCCAGTATTTAAAGCCAGAGTTTCTTTGTACAAGTTTTTCTAATTGAGAAAAGATTGAGCCAGTTGGCTGAAAAGTCTTCAAGTAAAAATGCAAGTCCAGTTGCTTTGACTAATGTCACTCAGATCCTTACACTTGTCCGTTTTGCCTGGTTCCAAAACATTATCTTCAAGAACTGACTGTTCACACGATGCTTAATATATTCCTTGATAAGCGCCATTATCACAAGATAATCAGTGCTCATCACTTGATATGAACAACTGAAACTTATTCCACTTTTTACAGTATTCCAGCAGGCACTGAAAAATTGGTATCTGCTAACTTTGTCTTAGTGGTTAGAATGAGCTTAATCAAGGTTTTTATTTTTAATTTTTTTATTTATAATTTAGGTGCCCCAGTTATTACACATGCTATGTAATTCCCCTAAAAATCTAAATAACTTTGAGGTACTTTTTATAAAATTAATGAGAATCTATTTAGAGTGTAGGTTTAGAACGTCTTAAATTAGAGATATTACAAAGAGGCAAAGAAATATCAGACAAAGCAAAACTGTTTAATATAGATTAGATCAAGAATGTGTTTTATCAGTATGACTGGAGAACCCCTTTTTAAACATATTCTGTCTCCACATGCTTTGAAATAAATACAGAGATGTGCGCTTATTAGCCAAATCGATTGGTCTTGGTCCCATCTCAAAACGTGCCCCTAATTTGCTGGCGAAACATGTTGGGGTGTAGCTAACTGGTTTTGGTGGTCTAATGCCTGGTGCTTAGTTGTACAATAGGGTCAGTGAATACAACTGACGTTAGTATTTCAGAGAGTGGGTACTTGGTTGGTTTGTGCACACCACCCAGTCCTGTAGCCATTCATTAGTATCAATACTAAGCACAGGCAACAGAGATTTTTAAAACTTGGTCGCTCACAGCGATATATAGAAGTTTTAGATGGATTAATAAAATATTAGTTTTTAGGTATCACATATTATTTAGATATCTGATGCAATATATAGGTAACCTGCCCAGGGTAGTGATGGTTAGTTTTCCACAATTTGGAGAAATGAGCCTTTTATGTTTTGCAACTAAGTACTTTAGTGCAATAAGGTTGTTTCTGTTGCACCTTGTTGTACGTGAGGCTCCGCTCATTTTGTTGGTCAACTGCGGCCCCACCTCTTTGACTGACAGGGCCAGGCAGTGTAGAGGCCCTAAAATCTTGCAGTCATTCATGCACTTCTTTGCTCCGAGCATGCGCTTTACAGTACTGAAGCTTGCTGAGCTGCCTGATTACCTCTACACTGCTTGGCCCTCTCAGTCAAAGCAGTGGGGGCACAGTGGGCAAAGAAAATGAGCGGAGCCTCGGATGCAACGAGGTGCAACTGCAATGCCCTTGTTGCACCAAAGGGCTAATTTACATTATATTAAAAGGCTTATTTCTTTAAAATGGGGCAAGTATTGAGATGGGACCAAGACCATTAGATTCTGCTGACAAGCGCACATCTAACATGTTGGTTGGATTTATTTCAAGATATGTGGCGACACATTCAATCGAGCACTTAAAGGAGTAGTCCGGTTTCTCATATTGATGATCTATCCTCAGGATAGGTTATTAATATCAGATTGATGGGAGTCTGACATCCAGCCCCCCTGGCAATCCGCTGTTTGAAGAGACTGCAGAGCTTGTACACTCTCTGTTTATCTGATCGCCATCAACATTGCAACGACAAGCAGTGTACAGTAATTACAACTCCTCTGTCCAATTTCACTTGAATGGGATAATGTGTAACTACAACTACTCCTTCCCACTCAAGTTAATGGGGCGTTGGAGTTGTAATTACACTGCTCGCCACTGTAGTGTTGATGGTGGGCAAGTAAACAGTGTAGAGAATGCAACCCTCGTACAAGTGCTGTGGTCTCTTCAAACAGCTGATTGGCGGTGGTGCCGAGAGTCGGACTCCCCCATCTGATATTGATTTATCCCGATGATAGGTCATCAAATGGGAAACTGGACAACCCCTTTAAAAGGTGTATTATTTATGAGATATGTACTTTAAGCAGACGGCTTAGTGGGCACTAAGAAGGTCCACTTCAAAGATCCAGTAAGAGCACCTTGTGCTGCCACATGTTCCTCTCACACAGCACCACATTAATGGGAAATTCTCGTTGCTTCTAGGGGAGATTTACTCTGTATTACAGAATGTAATGGATCATGCCACAAACAAATTTCCTGATCCTCAGTATATAATTGGAGAAAAATAGAGATCCCCAGGGATCAACAGAAATATGTGGTTGCCCTATTATGGCTCAGAACAACTCAGAAGTTGGCCACTTAGGGTGAAACATATAATCTGGTTTAAACATTTCCTTTTTCTATTGAGTGGGAATCTTAATAGGAAGTTATTCACCAAAATATGTTGTAATTTACTTTTTACTTCCCAAAACTATTTTCATCCAGACAGTCATAGGTTCCAAGATAACCTCTAGCCCAAAATATATATAAGGTCAAAGCATGGCTCTCATTTTCTCTATGTCCTGGGAGCAATTAAAGAGGTTTTTACATGAAAGTACCAAATGAAATCATGGAAAACTTTATACTGTATCTGTGAACTAAGCGCCATCTATCCTTTTCTGTGCACACACGGGAAATGTGACAGAGCTGCTTTCTCTAAGATCTTCCAACTTAGTGTCATGTACACATGTCTCATACTATACCCATACTTTACTCATACATTTAGAAAGATGCCTCAGTACCCTGAGGGCACTAAGGTGCATGCAAATGTGCTCAGTGTGGGAATGGGATTGGATGAGTTTAATTTTTTTTATTGGGAGATGAGGTACATATTGGTGACAAGAAGGGAGGGGAGCATTCCACTTGAATGGTGGCATCAAATGGAACATTCCTCTTGTATGGCGGCACAAAAGGGGGCATTCCTCTAGTATAGGGTCATAGAGGGAGACATCCATCTTGTAAGGGGCGCAAAGAGGCACCTTTCTATTCTGTGGGACACAAAGGGGGATTTAGTATTGAATGGGGCAACAATAGGGGCATTCCAATTTTACGGGGCACATTACTATTGTAAGGGAGTACACAGAGGGCATTACTATTGTAAGGGGAAATAAAGGGGGGCATCACAACAGTATGGGGTACAATGGGTGACAATAGTATTGTATGGGACAGAAAGGGGACATTCCTCTTTTATGACACCCAAAGGGGGATATTCCTCTTGTATGGGGCACAAAGGGGGATAAATCTGTTATAGGGAGCGCAAAGGCGGAAATTACCATTGTAAGGAGCACAAATTGGGACATTTATGTTGTAGGGGTTGCATCAAGGAACAATATTATTCTATGGAGGCACAAAGGGTGACATTACTACTGTTTGGTAATTCAAAGTCTAATACTACTAAGGGAAAGGACAGGCGTTTCCACATACTGAGTACAAAGGGCATTGTTACTGTGTGGAGACACAAATGTGACTGTATAACTGTATGGTGCAAAAAGGATTGTACTATTACTGTCTGGAGCACTATGGATGGCAAGAAAAGCAAGTAACCAAAGATATCTTTGTATTATACGCTGTAGACACAAGCCGAGGCTAGAGGAAGTCTACATGGCACTCAGGCCAGATGGAGAGGAAAAGGGAAAGTGAATGATTTCCATCAAAGAAGATGTCACCTGTAAGCTACTGGTTATAATGGTATTCACTAGAGATAAGCGAATCAAAGTTACAAAGTGGAATTCAATCCAAATTTCAGGAAAAATTTAATTTGTCACGCTTCATGGTAATGAACCACATTTTTTCTAAAAAGGCTACAGCACATGTTAGAACGAGGAAGTAAAAAGTCTGGGAACGAGGGATCACCCACAATGCCATGCAGCCAGAGAGCCAATCAGCAGATAGGTAACCCCTATGATGTCACAGCCTTTTAAAAAGCCTCCTCATGCTCGGTCTCCGTCATTTTACAGTGAACTTAGTGCAGGGAGAGACGTTACAAGCACTATTGACAGCGTTTAGAACAGACTTTATTCACAAATAAAAAATGATTGAGCAGTTCAGGGAAAGATTATACACAGTGTAGGGAAAGGATAGGGAGGCATCATCCACACTATAGGGAGAGAGCAGGGGCCGATAGGAGAGTGTAAAGCCTGGGTAATAGGAGCTATACTATTACACCTTGCTGCACTAATTGGGGTTACTAAAAGTGATCTGTTACTACATATTTTAGGTTGTTTTAAACAGTAATTGCAGCAATCTTAACATCTGTTATTGGGGTAAAAGTGCTGTTTGATACAACCAATTTTAGGGTGTATTTGTTTTTAATGTATAAAAGTGCATCCACTCATCCTTGCTTTAGGGGTGAAATTGCAATCTGGGGGTTTTGGGGTGTATTTAGTTTATATATAAGTAGTACATCCATTCCTCCTTGATTCTGGTGTGAAATTGCAGTATGAAACAACCAGTTTTGGGTGTATTTAGTTTATACAGTATATAACTACTTCCATTCACCCTTGATTCAGGGGTGAAATTGCATTCAGGTACAACCAGTTTTGAGGTGTATTAGCAATACTGATTCATTACTGACCAAATGCTGACCATGTGAAGGCAGATGTTCAAAAGACAGGATCTGTTTTTTGGGGGTTGTTCTTATGACGGATGAGAAGAAGGGCAAAATAATCAGTGATGTCAACACAAACTTACTGCTGACACCCTCTCCTCTCTGTCAGGGGGGGCTCTACTTGTATAAGTGTTTAATAGAACAGGTTCTGACTAAATATATGTGGAATCAATGAATTGGTGTAAAAGGAGTGCGCTCTTTCACACTATAGTAGGATCTTGGGCCTCTGCACGGTTCGTTATAGCTGGTGCTAACATTGACCTGTAAGGCTGAGTTCACACTTGAGTTATTTGGTCAGTTTTGGCCCCATAACTGCCCAAGTACGTTAAGTGTGCAGTGATTCTAAGAGCAATGCTTGTTATCTGTGTGTCATACTGACTCACAGTATTGTTTCACTACCACAGCTGACTCCCTATGCATGTTACTGTCACGAGTGGGCTTGCGTCTGGTATCAGACGTTCTGCGCAGCTTTCAAAAGTGACATAATTTGACATGCTTTTCCCTTGGCTTGGTTGCTGTTTACCACACCTCTTCCCCTCAGCTGTTCTGGCTGTGGTAATTGTCTTTCCTCTATTTATTCCTTCTTCTCCCAGGATTCACTGCGGTTTATACTTTCTGCCTACTTTGTAGTGTGTGGTGTGGATCTCGGCTGAGATCCGGTTGCTGCGATATCTGCTTTAAGATAAGTGACATTTTCCCTTTTGTGGTTTTCCTTCTGGAGTCTCCTGTTCGTCCTTACTCTTGGAGGAACGGGTTGACTCTTTCCTGTGTCACTAGCTGCAGGGTTCTTTAGGGTGAATTTATTATTAGGTTCCTGTGTATGAACTCTCCTACCACTACGGCTTGTTCATACTGGTAGTCAGTCAGGGTCTAGTTTCAGGGTTCCCTGCAGGAGGTGACCGTTTCCCTGGTTTTGGTCTTTTCCCTTCCCTCGTACGCTCGGTGTGGCTATTCCCTCCACACCAGAGCGTGACAGTTACTGCAAGGCACAGTGTTCTGCATCACTATACAGGCTCTCTGCAGCCAGGAAATAGCCGTTTTTAATGAAATTCATCACAAATAAATTTGGATTGAATCAAATCTTTCTGGGAAATTCAGCAAACCGTCACGTATATATCTGTAAGGTGCCTGTAAAGGGCTGGTATCTACCACTATGTGGTCACTGTATGGTAGTCATTTTGGTCTTATGACAGTGTGGTGGTGAATTGTGCTCATGGTGGTATAATTTGGCGTTATTATTGGTATTACTCTTACTTTACTGGGCTTTGTTTGTATGGTGATTATACTGTATGTGTTACTTGCATAGTGGTATTTATTGACTGTGTGAATATCATTTTGCTGTGTTTCAACCTCTATAGGAAATTGTAATTTGGGGGAGATGGTCGGGGGTTGGTGACATTTATCCTTAAGGATCCTAGCAACAAACCTAGGTCTCACGCATCTGAGCATCATTTTGGTGGAAGATCCAAAATTAAATCCGGGGCCCATAGAACTCTAGTTACGCCCCTTGTAGCAACAGATTAATCTGTGTGTGCTGATGATAAAGATGAGGTTGCTTCCTGGAAAAATAACGTCATTTATTATTTCTAGCAAAGTTCCTCTTTTGATCGCTTTAAGACAAGGTTCTTCCGTCTGAAGATAACTGGCCACTTCAGCTACAGAGAAGGACACAGTTCTAAAAGAGCAAAACGAAAGAAGAAAAATGTACACCATGAAAGTGATGCTGAGTGTCGCCCTACTGGCAGCATGTGCCATCTACGTTGTCTCTGCTGGTAAGTAGAACTTTGATGGTTATACAGTATGTAGCTTTCCCTGTATTACTGTATAGGTAGAGAGAGAGAGCAGTCAAAACCGATAGGACACCCTCATGACTCCTAAGACTTGAAAGAGCAGGGATTTCACTAAATCTTTTCCCTTGCTGTCTGCAGATTAGACTCCATGTTCATGGTAACAAGTACCCATCTCGCCGTTCCCCGGAGATATGGAAGCAGCATAGATTGTTCTGTTATACTGTTTGCGTAGCTCCCTTTCACTACAATGGGAGCTGTCTTTGTGAGCTCGGCCACCTAGGCCAGGGAGTTAGTCCCATCCCACCATGGAAACTGTAAGATAGGACAAGCGAGCCCTTTAACTTTTTTGGACTTCAGGATAGAGGATTCTTTTTTTTTCATTCAACTTTTTTTTTCTTTCTTTTTTTGCAGAACAAATTGTGTTTTTTAATGTTACCATTTTGGGGCATAAGAATTCTGGCAATTTTTTTTTACATGTATCGTGCAGTATAAGTATAGGTAACTTTAGGCTACTTTCACATCTCCGTTGTGCTGTCCGATTTTGAGATCTGGCACAGGCTCTCAAAACCGGAGGAAAACGCTTCAGTTTTGTCCACAATCATTGTCAATGGGGACAAAACTGAACTGAACGGAGTGCACCAGAATGATTTCCGTTCCGGTTTGTTGTGCCCTCTTGCCGGACACAAAATCACTGCAAGCATCACTGAAAATGATGAATGAGATGGGCCTGCTGGCCCGTCCCCTTCCCTGCCAACACCGTGCCAATTTTTTGGGCCTGGGGTGAGTGGGGGAAAAGTCACAGATTGCGGTGCAAATAATCTTTACTCCGCAATCTGTGCCACAAATACACCTAATATATGCGTATTTCTGGATAGTAAATGACCCCCATTGTCTTTATATTTTTATATTCTTGTTACCTTTGCAATATATTATTCCTTTAGCAAATATATGTTATTATTTAGCAAATCAATTCTTCAGTTTTCATGAACTCTGCTTGCTGTCATTCAGCAGGGACTTCCTGTTGTTTACTTCTAGTGGATAGCAATTTATCATAAGGTGGACACACACGTGAATGAGTAGAAGACACTGCTCTGAATTGTGAATGGTAAAGAGCCGTGTACCCATGTGAGAAGAGAACAAAAAAGATGAAAATAAAAATAATAATAATAATTCTCTATATCTCATATTTACAAATGCAGGCAAAGATATCCCCTGCTGTACCAGAGTCTCCCGCCGGAAACCTAGTTCTGCAATTCAAATAGAACGTTTCTACATCCAAAAGGCAGATCCTCCATGTGTTGAAGCAGTAATGTGAGTATTGCTGGAAATACACTCGGCAGAATTATAAACGGGTTCAGGTAATGCAGAAATATGCTTCATGTTCCTAGGAAGCCAGTGACTGCTAGTGATGAGACAATACCTCACTGACATGTATCTGTTCTTGCTTAAGAATATAAGAGATTTAAACTTAGGTTGACTCCATTTCTTGTTTTAATATTTTTGTGGAATGTAACCTTTGAAAAGTAGTCCACAAGAGATCATGGAAGATGATACCCAAACAACACAAATACTAAGCACTGGAAAATAAAAGAGAAGTCCAGGCAAGAGAAGGAATGAAAATAACACTATATATGGCATAAAGAAATGGCGTCGAAACGTTATACGGTTTACAGGAGTACTCCCATGTGCCATAAATGTTAACAGGAGTACTCCCATATTCCATAAATGTTTGACAGGCACGGGTCTCAACTCTGGTACCAGTTCCTATGTCAAGAATGAGGCCCCAATTTGAATAGACTGCAGCCATGAATGCCTGGAGATCTACATTCACTGCTACTGGACATTCAAAAGTAGCCGAGCACTGGTTTGGCAGACCCAAGGCTGTGAATGGAGGGGTGTTAACACATGCACGGCATCCTCTCTATTCACTTCTACGGGACTTTCAAAAATAGCTGTGGGCACTTACTTGGATATTTTTCATAGCAGTGAATGGAGAGGATGCAGCACATGCAAAGCATGTTCTTCATTCACGTGTAGCCTAGTTTTTTTAAATCTGAGTAGAACCCGCATCTATCAGACATTTACAGAACATCCTATTGATATGCCATAAATGTCCAGATGGGATGACCATCATTGAAAGTAATGGCTGTATTTCTCACAGATGCATCTGTAGATAGGTTACTTTAGTTTAGGTTGGTTGGTTTACGTTGGTTGGTTGGTTGGTTAGTTAGTTAGTTAGTTAACCAGAATTGCCCAGTATTTTCTAACAATATGTCCTCCATTCAGGTTTATGACAAATACCAGTGTGATATTATGCTCCCATCCTAACACACCTTGGGTTAAGAAGGAGCAAGTGGAGCTCAGGTAAGATGAACAAGATTTTAAAATCAGACATGTTAATTCAAAATGTGTTAGAAGAGGATGTTATTTTCTGTGTTGCTGTTCATTGACATAACTAGGCTTCCTCTGTACTGCAAGGATGGGGCCCTGGGCAAGAACCATAGAGGGTCCTTAGAAAATCATTAATATGTAGTCCCTTACATGCAATGTAATGAACCATAGGAAGATGCTTTTAGGTTGGTAGTGGATTCTTTACCTACCCCGCCCATATACAGCTGCACAGGTTGCACATACGGTATGTCTGCCCCTCAGCCTCTCAAGCTCTATTCCTGGCACTATAGTAAATGTACCCTACATATTCAGAAATTTCCCTTACCTTGCATATTTGAAACTTTCTGCAGAATATAAAGGAACCAACTAAAAGGAACTATCTACATTCCATCCAATACATTGGAGTATCTAGAATGGGTTGATGATGACTGCATTTGAACTTCTCCTTTAAGTTGCAATGTAGAAGCCTGCGTATGATAATATGGCTCTTTGTATTCCTTTCTTTTTATTCATTATTGGGTTTTTTTCTTCTAAGGAAAAAGGAAGAAGAATTTAAAAGGACCAGGCAAAACATGATATAACAGTACAAATGGAAACAGGATCCATGATTATCAGTGGAGAACCTCAATACCTCATGCTACGCATGTAACAATATAATAATTGTGCATCATTTATAGATATTTAAAATGTTATTTTGTAACTATTACTGGTGATAATGAATTTAGGAAGCTTTTGCTATTTATTGTTGCTAAGTTTAGAATTCATGTTGAAGTATTTTTTGTAATAGGAGTCTAATTTTTTAACTTATGGAGCTGGAAACTTTGGTAGATCGTGTGAGTTTGATGTGAAATTCCTCTTTTGACAATATTTTTTTAAACAGAGCAACATATATACTATATATAAAAGAAATCTAATTTTCATAAAAAAACAATATATCCCTACATTCAAACATCCTTCCTGCACTAGAGAGGTTCTTTGCTTGGACAATACCTTATTTTGTGGGTAAACTTGTCAGCAGGTGTTAAATTTTGCTGCAGCGCCACCACAGGATTAATGAAGAATTACAGATGGAGCAGTTCTAAACTTGAGTTTGCATCATAGTGCATTGTAGCGTTACTTAACTTGTTAAGGGTCCAGATAATGATTGCTACATCTGTACATGGCTTCTATTGGTGTCCAATAGAAGCCATGAGGAAAGGCTATTAATATCAAAATCCAGGATAACCCCTTTAACAAGGTTTTTTGGGACTTCAACAATGATGACCTATACTTTGACCCACAGGGGCAAGAAGGCACCTTCATTGTGCCGATCAGCAGGGGTGGGAACCTATCAAACATTGATGGCCATTCCTAAAGACAAGACATCAGTCTTACAGTCCTTTACAGTCCCCTTTAAGCCATAAGATTACATTTTTACTTGGACAATTAATTTATGTTTTGACACTTATTTATGGAATTCATGAAAACTCTCTAAAAGAGTGCTGTTGACAGATATAGGGGTGGGTTCACATCATGTTTAATACAACGTTTGACATATACGTTAGAAACAAAAACCACACCGTGTTCTTGTATCCTGCATCCTGATAAAAAAAAGTATGTTTTTGGTTTTGTTTTCCTATGGTGAACAGATGCCAATGTAAGGCATCAGTCTGAGGCATCTGTTTAACGTATATGTTTTTTGTGTACGTTAGGCTACTTTCACACTAGCATTTTTGTTGGATCCGGCAGGGTTCAGCAAAAACGCTTCCGTTACTGATAATACAACCATCTGCATCAGTTATGAACGGCTCCGGTTGTATTATCGGATCCGTTTTCTATTGTGTCAGATTGTGTCAGAGAAAACGGATCCGTCCCCATTGACTTGCATTGTGGGTCATGACGGAAAGAAAACTGCAGCATGCTCTCTGGTAAGTGAACGTAACCAAATGGAACAGAATGCATTTTGGGGCACTCCATTCTGTCCCCATTGACAATGATTAGGGACAAAACAGAAGCGTTTTTTTCCGGTATTGAGACCCTATGACGGATCTCAATAACGGAAAATATTAACGCTAGTGTGAAAGTAGCCTTAAACGGACGGGAAAAAACGTGATGTGAATCCAGCCTAAGCTGTATTGTGATTGTTTGCTATAGGCAAGAAAGACAGCTCTTCCTTTAGAGAGTTTCCATAAATGTAATCTACCTAATGTTTTAAAAAATATTTATGAATTATTTAATAAATTATAGAAATAGTGATGACAGTTTGTATATATAATATATACTGCATATAGTACAGACTATGTAGCATATAATAAACATATCTGTGTGTGTGTGTGTGTGTACAAGAATGGATCAGTAAAATCTCCTACTCCCCAAGATGTTGTCTTTTGTCTTACTGATCTATGCAGTTCGTATCCCAAAGTTTTGAACAAAAATTATTCTGGGCCTGTACCTCAGGGTTTACAGTTAAATATCTATTTGCAAAAATTACATTTCTGAGAGCACAGAGATTAAATTAAGCCTCACCTCTTAACATGAAGCCACACACCCGTTTTGATAAGCTGCACCCCCTTATTGGATGAGGCATAAAAAGGTTAGAAAAGTGTCTAAAAAAACCAATAAGGCCACATGTACACGACCGTATGTATGTTGCAGTCCGCAAACCACGGATCCACAAAATATGGATACCAACCGTGTGCATCCTGCAATTTTCATGGTCCCCATTGTTAAAATATCTATTCTTGTCCACAAAACGGACAAAGAATAGGACATGTTCTTTTTTTGTGGGACGGACATCTAATCTGAAAAAATGCAGATCACATGGGGAAAAATATGGCCGTGACTTATGAGCATGAGGCCTTAACATGGTGCAGAGCATGTACATCAGTTTTCTGGTGCATTTTCAATAGTAAATCTGCACCAATTTTACCTTTTCTTCATGCTGTTATTCCCCAGGCTGCACATTATATTGAGTTTATATTAGAGGTAGTAATAGAAGTTAGCTACGTCCTCCTCTTTGCACTGATGTGGAACTAAACTTCCTAAGATGACAATTGATAAAGGGGTTATCTCGCTTTCTGTTTTGCGTGCCATGGCTGCTCTCTTCTCTTGAAAAAACTGCTCAGTCAGGGGGCGCTGACCTTTCTATTGAGTAACAGTCGACTCAGCACTCTGCTGACATAATCCCCTTGCCACTTGCATGTGAGTGTGCGCTTCCGTCTGAGCCAGTCATCAGGGTTGCCAACCAGAATTTGTATTCAGTTTTTTTTTTTTCTGAACAGCTAATCCCAAAATCACGGACAGCAAACATTTTTTACGGACAAATTGGAAAACCATAAAGATTATAAGTAATCCATGTCTATAACACAATATACTGATAAGAACTCATTACCAGCATTTACTGTGATCTGTAGAATGATGATAATTACCACCAAAATTATCTAGTGAAAGACCATCAGCCTCAAAAAAATCACAGCACATCTATTTTTTCACGGACAGAGGAAAAAGTCGCTTATTTTTACTGACTGTCCAGGAATTTCTGGACGGTTGGCGACCCTGACGGTCATTCCATTGTAAACTACATAGACACAGGGAGTGACAGAGGCACACAATACGGATAGACAGCGCATATGCAGACTTTGCAGCAGAAGAAATGACAGGACGAGCGGGTTTGACCCCGCATGCGGGGTCATGGGAGAGGAATAAACACACATAGAGAGGCAGGAGATTGACCACGCATGCGCTGATATACGCGATCCCGTGAAGCTGGCCGTCCAGCCTACAAGAAGCCATGACTGCGCAAGCGCGGCCACCGCGATAGTATCGCTTCCGTAACCATTAGCAACCACATGTACAGAACTCAGAGGAAGAAAGGGAAATAGAGAGGAATGCAGGAGGAATCAATTACAACATATATTTGGTAAGTTGTATGTGGTGGGATAAACAACACAATAATTGAAACTTCATTACATGGGATAACCCTGTAACCACAAAATGCTGTGTAATCTACAGACAGCATGTGATAGAGCCGGAGGAGCAGAGCAGATTGATATGTCATTTCTGTATACACACTGTTTGGCCAGGCACTTGGTTGCACCGGGGTCGATGAAAATGCATTTGGCAGGATTGATTTCTACTGCAGTAATTCCTCCCTCATTCAGTTCTAATGATTATCGGCAGCACATCCCTGATTACACATGGAGGTGTGCTGCTGATAATCAGGGATCTCTCATCCTGATGACAGATGTCTATCAGCCAACAAACAAACGCTTGCTTATTTATTTCATTGCTTATTCCTATGAACGCTCATTCCCGATAATTGGCCCGAAAATCATGGAGCCTAATAGAGCTCTTACACTGAGAATGCTATCAATCACTGGTACGACTAAAGTCAGAAAGGGCAGCAATGTACGTAAATGTATAAATTACAAATTTTACTGAATCTTTTTTTTATGATGACAGGTTCCCCTTAAGCTGTACATATAAATGGGATAACTGTCAGTAGAATTAGTGTTTTCCTCCTGTTAGCCACCCACCATGCACATGCACTCTTATGCATGTATTCTCAATAGGGAGAGGGTAGTAAACTCCGGCTAGTTTATCTTCCTTGAAAACAAGAAGAATGGGGTAAGTTGAAATCCAACATGCTCGGTCCTTCTTTCTCTGATATCTACTATTTAGGGAGAGCCAGGACACCTCCCACCCTTCTATACACATTAGATGGTCGGCCTTTGGAACGGGTGGGTTCAACACATAGTACCTTCATCCTATGTGCATGGCAACCTTTACTTTTTTGAGTTTCACATCTGATCTATTCGTCAGATTTTTGATGGACAAATAAACATTTATGGGGTTATTTATCAAACTGGTGTAAAGTAGAACTGGGTTAGTTGCCCATAGCAACCAATCAGATTCCTCCTTTCATTTTTGACAGCTCCTTTCAGAAATGAAAGGTGGAATCTTATTGGTTGCTATGGGCATTAAAAAGGATTTCTGAGATTTTTTAACTGATGACCTATCCTCAGACCCCAATCAATCAGATACAGTTAAAAAATCTCATAAAATCCCTTCATTACCAAATCACACGGAAAAGACATAGAGTCAATGACTGGAGATGGCTATCTCATGGTGACTAACTACTAGGAAGACCTGAGAGACCCTCTGGGGGAACAATTGAATATTAGAGCTGATTGGAGATTTTAAAGAGAGAATTAGGTTGAACATTTGCCTACCATTAATTGTCCTTACTTAGTCATCCCTCTCTATCATTAGTTAGTAAGTCACAGCACAAGTGTTATTGACCTCTAACATCTTCTCTGCAGAACTTAAAGAAAGTTTTTTTCTACATATTTTCAGAATCTGTGTGGGAAGTGGTATTGAAGAGATCATGCTCCGGAAGTGGCTTTGTGGTCAATAAGATAAGTTAGTAAAGACATAAGTTCCTGCTTCAGTTTAATAGTGCAATGTTCGTCTGATAATTGATGTTCTTAATTATCCATGGGCCTTCGGTCTGCATACATTTATATAGTTAAGGGGTTATCCAACTAATTTAAAACCGTTTTTAAAACTCTTTTAGTCACTTATCTGGAGAACTTTGTTTGCTTTTTGTGGGTGGGCAGTAACTCATCAAGTACCTGCATCTTTAGGTTGCATCACAATTACTTCTTGTTAACCCCTTCCTCTTCTTTCTAGAAAATAGTCCCTCACATATGCAGCGAGGCCCTGTGGAGCTGGTGCAGAGGATGAGAGTGGTAGAGGCCCAAATGAGATGATGTGTTACGTTGTAGCATCTCAGACCGTTTCTGCCTGGGGATCAGTGTAGTGGAAATATAGTTTGAAGAATGAGGGCAGAACTGAATTTATAACAGTCTCTTTTTACTCAGAGCAAAATATAACTTGCAGTACATCCAGGATCAGCAAATACAAAGAGAAGTTTCAGGTACCAGTTGATGAGGTAAGGTGGCAGGTTGGATGACTGTATAATGGCACTTGTGGGTATGTGTCCACTGTAAAGTGCACACTTGAACTTTAATTGGCCTAGTGGTGGTATAGGTGTTGGATGTCTGAGCTGTAGTCCCTCACCTTGCAGAAGTGTCTGTAACACAATATTTTGCTGCTCACTCTGCTGTCTTGTCTCAGCTTCAGAGGCGTAGCTAGAGGTTCAGCACAGGGGGGGTGAAACATACTTGAGTGGGCCCCTCACTTAGTGGCTTCCCAAGCGCATGTTTCCAACTTCACAGGCACATACTACTAGTTGTGGTTATAATATTGTATTAGAAAGATGACTGTATAAACTGCTAGATCATCTATGCTGTTAAGTACAGTACAATAGACTTTCTACATACCCTACTCTACATACTTAAATACTCTACCACATAAAGCAGTAAAATATAGGAGTAAAAAACAAGGGGACTCCTATGTTAAAGGAAACCTGTCCCCAGTTTTCACATCACTAAACTAACAGTCCCCTGCCCCCATCAGACCTCAGATCAGCGTACTGTGCCCCCATCAGACCTCAGATCAGCGTATTGTGCCCCATCAGACCTCAGATCAGCAGAATGTGCCCCCATCAGACCTCTTATATAAAACACGACTAAATATAGCCAATTACCCAACTTGACCCAGATATAACTTTGAATAAAATGTAACTTTTATTTATTCAGCTAAAAGTGCGTAACTGTGAGCACACCTATTAAAATCACTGCCTTCCGTGTGTGCAGTATCAGAATATCTCTTTGGTGTACATGTGATGGTGGGGATGTGCACCTCTCCCACCTCACTACACCCTACACCCTGGGGGCAGATGGAGGTTTTAAAATTCTGCTGTCTGATGTGTGCAGCTTTTGATTTCAATTAGCAGCATAGCGTTTCACGATATCAGATATAGCAAGTCTCATTGGTGAAGGAACCTTTAGAGACCATGTTACAAGTGTGTCGGGTGTAGTGAGGTGGGAGAGGTGCACATCCCCACCATCACATGTACACCAAAGAGATATTCTGATACTGCACGTGCGGAAGGCAGTGATTTTAATAGGTGTGCTCACAGTTATGCACTTTTAGCTGAATAAATAAAAGTTACATTTTATTTAAAGTTATATCTGGGTCAAGTTGGGTAATTGGCTATATTTAGTCGTGTGTTATATAAAAGTATAAATACCCTTACCCAGATAAGGTCCTATTTGTTTATTTTTCCCATCAGACCTCACATCAGCCTACTGTGCCCCCATCAGACCTCAGATCAGCGTATTGTGCCCCATCAGACCCCAGATCAGCGTATTGTGCCCCCATCAGACCTCACATCAGCCTACTGTGCCCCATCAGACCTCAGATCAACGCATTGTGCCCCATCAGACCTCAGATCAGCGTATTGTACCCCCCATCAGACCTCAGATCAGCAGAATGTGCCCCCATTAGTCCTCACATCAGCCTACTGTGCCCCCATCAGACCTCAGATCAGCGTATTGTCCCCCATCAGACCTCAGATCAGCAGAATGTGGCCCCCATCAGTCCTCACATCACCCTACTGTGCCCCCATCAGACCTCAGATCAGCGTATTGTGCCCCATCAGACCTCACATCAGCAGAATGTGCCCCATCAGTCCTCACATCACCCTACTGGCCCCCATCAGACCTCAGATCAGCGTATTGTAACCCCCCATAAGACCTCAGATCAGCGTATTGTGCCCCATCAGACCTCAGACTCAGCGATTGGTCGCCCCATCAGACCTCACATAAGCCTACTGTGCCCCATCAGACCTCAGATCAGCGTATGGTGCCCCATCATACCTCAGATCAGCTATTGTTGCCCCCATCAGACCTCAGATCAGGCAGAATGGTGCCCCCATCAGTCCTCACATCACCTACGTGCCCCCATCAGACCTCAGATCAGCGTATTGTGCCCCCCATCAGACCTCAGATCAGCGTATTTTTGCCTCATCAGACCTCAGATCAGCGTATTGTGCCCCCATCAGACCTCAGATCAGCGTATTGTGCCCCATCAGACCTCACATCAGCCTACTGTGCCCCATCAGACCTCAGATCAGCGCATTGTGCCCCATCAGACCTCAGATCAGCGTATTGTACCCCCCATCAAACCTCAGATCAGCAGAATGTGCCCCATTAGTCCTCACATCAGCCTACTATGCCCCCATCAGACCTCAGATCAGCATTGTCCCCCATCAGACCTCAGATCAGCAGAATGTGCCCCATCAGTCCTCACATCACCCTACTGTGCCCCCATCAGACCTCAGATCAGCGTATTGTGCCCCATCAGACCTCACATCAGCAGAATGTGCCCCCATCAGTCCTCACATCACCCTACTGTGCCCCCATCAGACCTCAGATCAGCGTATTGTGCCCCCATAAGACCTCAGATCAGCGTATTGTGCCCCATCAGACCTCAGATCAGCGTATTGTGCCCCATCAGACCTCACATAAGCCT
Organism: Rhinella marina; assembly: GCA_900303285.1. Lineage (NCBI taxonomy): Eukaryota > Metazoa > Chordata > Amphibia > Anura > Bufonidae > Rhinella > Rhinella marina. The sequence continues at coordinate 65,914 of ONZH01009093.1, read as the reverse complement.
ACTGTGCCCCATCAGACCTCAGATCAGCGTATTGTGCCCATCAGACCTCAGATCAGCGTATTGTGCCCCATCAGACCTCAGGTCAGCAGAATGTGCCCCCATCAGTCCTCACATCACCCTACTGTGCCCCCATCAGACCTCAGATCAGTATTGTGCCCCATCAGACCAGATCAGCGTATTTTGCCTCATCAGACCTCAGATCAGCGTATTGTGCCCCCATCAGACCTCAGATCAGCGTATTGTGCCCCCATCAGACCTCACATCAGCCTACTGTGCCCCATCAGACCTCAGATCAGCATATTGTGCCCCATCAGACCTCAGATCAGCGTATTGTGCCCCCATCAGACCTCAGATCAGCAGAATGTGCCCCCATCAGTCCTCACATCACCCTACTGTGCCCCCATCAGACCTCAGATCAGCGTATTGTGCCCCCATCAGACCTCAGATCAGCCCACCCAGCCACATGAGATGAAAATAAAAAACCTTTCTTACCTGTCCCGCGCTGCGGCTGCCCTCCGGTCCGGCGCTCCACTGTCTTCCCTGGCCGGCGCTCACTATGACCTGACGCTGCACTAATCTCATGTGGCTGGGTGGGCTGATCTGAGGTCTGATGGGGGTCTCTAAATACAAGTGAGCGCTTCCATAATGGAAGCGCTCACTTGTATTCGCCTGATAGTTTTAAGGTCATCCTTGCTGGGCCCCCCCTGAGTCACTGGGCCCAGAGCCGTTGCCCCCCCCCCCCCGGTAGCTACGCCTCTGCTCAGCTTTCTTGAAGATGACTTGTTGTTGGTCTGTCTGGAGAATGATATGTCATCCTCAGGAACAGGGCCTATGGAGTCAGCATACACTCCTCACTCTAGATAGACAAAAACTTCTGGCCGGAAGCAGGATCAGCCCACTCCTACCAAGAAGAGAAGAACAGGGTGGTTAGCCCTCTTCCTGCCAACCTTTGCCATTCACTCCTCCTCTTGTCGAATGCATGGCCAAATCCATGAAATACATAATATAACAATACCAAACTATTTATAATTTAAAAAAATTGCAGATGCACCAGGTCTGGGATACTGTTCATATAGTCCCAGAGATACATATCCTATGTAATGCCCCCTCAATTTCTTTCTCAACTGTGCAGAGAGATATAGTTGTCTACTTGTATGAATTTAGAAGGAAGGATGAATACCTGATATACTGTATTAGTTGTATACTAGTTTCTCTTTAAAGAGGTTTTCAGTGAGTAATATATTGATAGCCGATCCTTTGATGTTTGATTTTGGAGGTTTGGTTGTCAGGACCAATGCTGGTCATCATAACAGAATTAAATAAATAATAAATGTTGCTAACAAGCCAAGCATAGAGCATAAATGCAAAAACACCACATAAACAAATATCACTACCACAGTGTGGAAAGTAATGGATTTCCCAATGCCAATTTTAAACCAAGACTCATACATGGTTACAAAACTCATGTTCTCCTTTTTTTTCCAATTTTGTGAAAATTTTAATTTTGAATAAGTTAGGAAATCGAAACAGCATGAAAAGCTGTGTGTAATACACCGGGTGATAGGCAAAAAGGTATGGCAGAAGGAAAAGTAGGCAGTAGGTGACACCTGCTATAAATGCTTAACTCAATGCTATCCACGGTAACTTGGAGACAACCAACTTATGTTTACACAATGTAGGCACATTTCCTAGCTGTTACTCTCGACAGCTTCTTACAGCCTGGACAAACTTGTGACTACTAAGTACAGTATTAGCTATAGGACTGTTTCACTTTAAGAGGTTACAACGTCTGCTCAGGCCTGCTGACCTTGCGGTCACATTTACTTGGCCATAACTACGATATGCAACTTAGGTCTCAGTCTATAATGGTGGTACTCACTCTTCGGCTATACTCACACGTTTTCAGAACAATTGAGGTCTATGGGTGAATTTACATGTCTTTTGTTTTAACAGATCGTGAATACTATCTATCTGGGGCATAGCTAAAGGCTCATTGGCCCTGTTGCCAAAGTTCAACTTGGGCCCCCCTTCCCTCAGTGCTTTGTGGCAAGGGGCAGGGGCTCACCTAGCCATTCTTCTGCCTGAGGCAAAAATTGAAATGGTACCCTACCCCATGCCAAATTCTCAACCTAACCACTTCCCACCAGCCCTACTTTTAAAGACATAATTGGAAAACATTGCATACAGCTCTAGAAAACATACAGGGTAATACAGTGCTATATACCTCTTAAATCCAGTCATGTCTCATCTGATGTAGATGTTTCCTTTCCTCATCTTCTCCATTCAGGCCAGGCCACCATGATGATTTCTTTCAGCCATCACTTGTTTATGCAGAGTTTGACAAACAGACATCTTAGTTTCCTACATTTCCATCATCCTCCCTCTTTCTGAGCACCCCATCCTGCCACCCCCAATACCGTGGCCCCCTGTGCTCCCCAATTCTATACTGCAGAAACAGCCCCCCGATGCCCAGTGCCCACTTCAATAATTATTGGCACACAGCCCCCTTAAAAACAATGGCACCCAGCAAATAATCTCCATGACACTAATAGTGTAAACATAATGTCCCCCAAAAATAATTGTGCTAAACTGATACTGTGCCAAGGTATCCTCCCACAATAATAGTGCTCCTCAAAGTCCAGTCCAATGTGCCAGTACAGAAGCAACCTCTTATAATGTGTACCAATACAAAAATACCCCCTTATAATGTGTGCCAGACCCTATATCAGATCTTCAGGTCAGATCCCCATAACAGACCTCAGGTCAGAACCCCATATGAGACTTCAAATCAGACCCCAATATCAGTAATGGAATGCGTTACTGACAAAGGGGCCTGATCACAAATGCGACCGCTGCAACACCTATAGCTGTGCCACTGCTATCTTTTAAAAATAGGACATGTCCTATTTTTGACAGCCTTATAAAGACATGGGGCCTGTTTTTACACAATGGCATCCATCTGATGGCCGTTAAAAATGGTTTGGCTGCTAGGAGTCGCCGAAGAGAGGCAGGGAAATCTCCTCCAGAGCATTGTCTCAAGCTGGAGAGCAGACATCAAAGAAGCCCACAATGAGATGTCACGCCCCATGGTTGTTGAGCTTCTCATTTTGTAAAGCGCAAATAAGGCATACCATGATCGCCACCAAAAAGATGGCACTTGAGCGATCATGTGACCATTTTGTTGGCGTTTTCAGGGGTTGGTAAAAAGGCCAATGAAATTCATCGATTTTATTAAATGGCTGTTAAAAACAGATAATGAACAGATGACAAATGGCCAGGAAATGGATAAAAATGTGTGACACATGGATTCTAAATGGTTATGAAAAAATGACAGTTCAAACATTTTTAATGGCCATTTTTTTCTTCACTGTCATTTATCCAAGCCAGTCCAGAATCCCCACTAAGCATGTTCCTGTCCACCTTCCCATATCGTGGTTATGGCTAAATAAATGCGACCTTCCTGCTCACTTTCCCCTTTTGTGCCCACTACAACCAGACTCCTTAGCAAGAATCCACAGCTTGCTACAGCAGCTTCAGTGTCTTCATCATCATAAGCTACTGCTACTCCCACTCAGACTACTACTTCTCCTTCGCTCCATTGACAACCATCAATAACAGAATGTGTGGCCAAGGAACTGTATGCACACTGCAATCCACTGGTGTGCAAGCTTAACCCCCACCTGCTGGCGGTGCAGTCACTGCCATACCACTTAGTGGATTCTGCTGACTTTAGGAAACTGATGGCGTGTGCTCAGCCTCGCTAAGAGATACCTAACCATCATTATTTGTCCACAAATGCCATCCCTGCCTTGAACTGTCACATGGCAGAGAGCTTGCAATTCTTGCTGTGTGGCAAGGTGCACACCACTGTGGACACCTGGAGCAGCTATTATGGTCAGGGACAGTACATGTCTTTCATGGTCAACTGGATTAATGTTTTTCATGGCTGTGGCGAGGCAGCACTGCAGCAATAAGGTCAGACTCCACCACAGTTGTGTCACTCTCGTTCCCACACCAGTACCATATATGCCTCCTCAACGTTCTACTTCCACGGACATTTTCCCATCCCCAACAGAAGCAGGGCAGAGTATCGCTCTCAACCCCCCTTCCCCATATCTTATATGTAAAGTGAAGTGTTGCCATTCTGTTTTAGAGCTGCTCGGTCTGGGCAAGAGTAGCCACCCAGCCGATCAGTTTCTAAAGTGCATCAAACAGAAAACATCCTACTGGCTGTCTTCCTGCTGTGATAGATGAGCACAAACAAATATATTTCCTAAGAACCTCTCATTTATTCATATGGTGAGTTTAGGATTGGTTCATATATTCTGTGTTTGCAGAGTGCTGTTGCAGTGTGTTTGATTTAGTATTTTTAGCTATGGTGACACGCACTGATGCATTAGGATGTGCTGACTAACTTTGGTATTTGTCTTAGCGACAGAACAGTCTGCCATTACACCACTTGATCTGCGATGTTCTAACTCGCCGGAATTCCACCTTGCACATGTTAGACCATATGTGCAAGCAGCGTACAGAGGCAAATGATTTTGTCATGCCCCAGACCACCTGAGCAAGGAGCATGTGCTGTTTTGAGGTCAGGCAGTGGCAAATAATCAGTGTTGTGCTCTCATGCCCTTTGAAAAGGTCACCAGTCAGTAGGAAAAACTGCGGCATCACCAATGTCATACCCCTGATATATATCTTAGAGCAGACGCTCACGCTAATGCATCAATGGATGGAGGAAGAAGAACAGCGCATCTTGCTGGCTTCTTTATAGCTGTCAGGGACTCACATAGAGAAAGTCCAATGGAGGAGGAAGTGGAGGATGAGAAGCTACCACTTGAGGAGCAGGAGGAGGATGACAACCCTGGCCATGATGACCAATCTCAGTGGGGGACAGAGTCAGAAAGAGCTGGGTCCTCAGGCACGCTGGAAAGCATGCCAAGCTGTATACTGTACTCGCTTGCTTACATACTGACATATGTATATCATTTGCATGATCAATCTGATGATTACTGGATAGCCATGAGAATTTAACCAAGCTTGTTCAACTTCAGAACAAGCCACTGTTTCTTCAGTTAAGGCCGGACCGGGGGGCAAGGCCTTTAGGGGAGGCCGGCATGACGGGGGTTCGGTCAGCGAGCCCAGAAGGGGTGGGGATTGATGGGATTGGGAATTTTAAAGGGGCAGTGGGCTGGACTTTAAATTAGGGGTTAAAAGGGGGAGAGCAGGTGGGGAAGGGGCCATTTTGTGCTATCAGCCCAGCTCTCGCCCACCCTCCCTATTTGGGTTACAATATGTTATGCGTAGTATTGGTAGCATATTATGGATGGGGTGGTTGGATTAGGGCTGGCCCGGCAGGGCAAGGGTGGTTGGCAGGGTTCGTGCTACTTATGAAATGGCAATTATGTTTTTGTTATTTGTCGCGGCAGCTGTAGCAGGGGGAGGTCCTTGGAGTTGGAAAAATTGGTCTGGTAGGAAGGAGGGAAAGGCCCACGGTTGGGGCTGGACTCCCTTTGGTTGGTGGTTGGTGCGGGCGGAGTTAAGTGGTCATCAGGGGTGCCTCTGAGCTGGCGCTCATCGGCTGGAGGCAAGATGGCCCAACCCATGGAAGTGTGGATATCTTTATTTGGGGCTTCAAGGACCTCCTCTTGTGTTACTAGTTATATGTTATACATATATGGGAGGGTTACTGTTCATATGCTGTTGCATATGGGTTACTGGGGATAGTTAATGATGTTATGTTATGGTATATGGTTATGTTTTGGTAAATAAAGCGGCTGCTGTGGCCAAGATTAATCCAACCCTTGTGTCTGAGTAGTTTTTGGGGTAAGAGGGAGGGGAGGCAGTGGTATGGTATTAGTGGGGTTTTGAGATGGTGAAGGTAAGGAAGGGTTAAAGGTAAGTATTAGGGGCGAGCGGAGTTGACCTATACCTCCGTCATGACAATTAACATGTGTGTATGTAAATATTGTCAGGGATCTACCCCTGTTAAGACACATTTTTGGACATTTGGTTCCAACAAGCCACTATTTTTACTCATAACACCATATGTGTTTGAACACCATCTGCCCCCAATAAGGGACAATTTCTGAAAACTTTCTAATATGAAAAATCATAACGCATGTGATGCCGCAGTGTGTTTTTAAACACGCTGTTTGTTAACACCGCCAGCCATGCTTTATCCATAGCTATAAAAAGAGATAACAAAAAATATCCAAAACGTATAAATAAATAAATGTATCGGAGGCACTCACTGGATGAACTGGACAAAAAGTAGAGGGTGCTATATCCCGGGTACCCAAAAAAAACGTGTATATCAAAAGAGATTACTTAACAAAATGGATAAGCACTCACTCTTTCTGGAATGTGAAAAGGATTTAATTGAAGATTTAAAACAACAATAATAATTAAAACAATAACTGCATAAAACATACAGCAAACAAATGCATAATAAAGTAAAAAATTTCTCCCACTAGTTTGGTCTCATAGGATGCCTGCCGATATTGTTCTTTATTGATATTTCTTGTTGGTAAATTATATTTCCGCATCGTGGTAACCGCCCCAAGAACCAACTACATCCAGCCTGGCTGTAAGAAAATATGTCTTTGTAATAAGACAGAACAATTGGATGAAATCTATCTGTCTTTTGAAAGTCTGATTGAAGGAAGGAACGCTAGGTGCCCGGAACTAAGTACCTGTGAGTGGAGGGGAAGGTGAAAGACCGGACACCAGGAGCGCACCGTAAGTGGGAAGACGCCGATCACCGTGTACCAGCCACGAGTGAGAGCGAGACGTGGGTAGAAGTAAGGTATGGGTAAGTGCACTACCCGTAATACCTAACCAACCAAACTAACAACTTTGTCTTGGAAATCTCAGCTAACATTACCGCTGAACGGCAATACCTCCTAGACATAAACACAATAAGAGAAAAGACTGTACACTAACTTCTACCTGTGTATCATTATACTAAAGTAAAGAGAGAAGTGTCCAGATTATTTATTGATCCACAAGGACTACAGTCTTACCCCAAATGAGGAATATGGATGCGGAAATATAATTTACCAACAAGATATATCAATAAAGAACAATATCGGCAGGCATCCTATGAGACCAAACTAGTGGGAGAAATGTTTTACTTTATTATGCATTTGTTTGCTGTATATTTTATGCGGTTATTGTTTTAATTATTATTGGTGTTTTAAATCTTCAATTAAATCCTTTGCGCATTCCAGAAAGAGTGAGTGCTTAGCAATTTTGTTAGACAAAAAATATCCATTTAGCCATTTCTGTCTGAGATCTGTTATTGCATACAGGCCTTTTTTTCATCTAAAATAACAGATCTCAGATGGAAATGGCTAAAATTTAATGCCAAACGTGCATAACTGATGCTTAAAATAGAGGATTTTTTCTTTATTTTTCTGTTCTTCTGATGGATCAGAAGAACAGAAAAATAAACGGTGATGTGAACCTGGCCTAAGCAGGGTCCACTCTATTAAATCAGGTATACTGTCTGGTAAGGTTCATATAATACAGTATACAGTCTGGTACCTGCTCATCTCTCTGTGAATAATCTTGGATGCTGAAATGTAGAATTTAAAGGGGTTTTCCACTATATTGATTGGATACATCATCTCTTCTTGATTGGTAGGGCTCTAATTCCTGGGAACCTGCCTGATCCTCAGACTCAAGGAAAATTCTCTCTTTTGGATAATTGATCTACAAAAGTGCTTATATCCCTTAACGCAGGTAACTGTCAAGGATCCAAGATGTAGTATCTGACCCCCATAGTCATGAAGTGATGATATGTTCTAGAAATATGCCATCACGTTATGTGATGTGAGTATCTCTTTAAAGGGAATGTGTATATAGTTCCTAACTATCATTGCAATTTTGTTACCTGTGATGATAAGGAGATGACTGTTAAGAAGCGATCTTTACAGAACAGAAAGTCTAGATAGGTTTTATGGCCAGTGCAAAAACTGCAGGATTGTATGTTTTTTTTTTAAACTATAGGCAAGGACACGGAAAATAATATCACAAAAAAATTCTAAAAAAAAGAAGTAAAATAAAAACGTGCTTTAAACTTGGATGTGCTGACTGCCCCCCTGTTTTTCTTGCAGTTTAGGTGGAGGCGTGGCTGACTCCACTACCTTTTCGGTTGTGCACTCCTAACTAACCTGTTTGCCCTACTGGCTAATTAGTGCTAGTATAAAGCTTTGTCCTGCTCTCCCCATATGCATTGGAGACCTAACTGGTACCAGGAGAGGTGGAACAGAGTGGACTTAGCATTATATGGAACCTGCATTCCTTGAGCGTTTGGAGTTTTTAGGTTCCCGTCTTAAAGAGATCGCCTTGATGTATGGCAGACGGGCACAGATAATTTTCTGTACAAAATTATCTGCCAAGAATCTCACATTTACAATGTAGCACTAGTATCGTGTAGATAGGGAGTATGGCAGTATTATATGTACTCAATTTATTGTCTGTGTTCGCAGAGTGCTGTTGCATTTTTTATGTTTTACCATTCTATTTTGCAGCCACACCTATGTGACGTGCACCTGCATACTTGGATGTGCTGACTGACCCCCAGTTTTTCTTGTGCTTTAAACAATAGGTCATTTTGTGATGACACATGCCCTTTGAAAGTACATATATGGAGAATAATAATATGTGCGTTCAGCTAATATATTAGTAACCACAGGATCTAAATGTTTTGAAAGACAATTTCACACCTAAAATAAAACAGTCACTATGCTTGGAAATAGCAACTGTACCCACGTAAAGTGTGAAGAACATGTTAGGTCCATCTGAAGTGTGAAGATCTCATCTCACAAGTCATTTCAGGATATCCTGCTCTGTGGGTACACGTTATTAAAGCCTCAGTGCTGGTCACTTGCAGTGAGGTTATGGAAACTACTGTTAGCTATGTTCTCCAGTACAGACAAGAGCTGTGTGGAAGTGTCATATCTGCCTCATAATGTCACCATTTTTCCCTAACATGATGAGACAGAAGACATATATATAGCATTTGGGCTTTAAAACCATTTCCTGAGCTTCATGACCAATATTAGTACATTAGATAGAATGTAACTTTTGGAAATGTCATTATATGTGTACATATTTCTTTGATATTGCCACTTCCACTACTAATTATATTTCATGTCATTATTAATTGCAAGCAAAAGTTTAAGGTGAAAATGTCCAGAAAGAAGAATCAGAGAAATGTCAGAAGCTTAAAGGGAACCTGTCACCTCCTAGTCCGAAAATAAACTGTTAGCAGTACCTTACTGTGGGGTCCAGTGTGAGGCAGATGCATATCTTTATTAGGGACAAGCGATTCTTGTAACAGTGGAAAATCAATCTTTTATTCCTGCAGCGCGCGCTCTCCTCTGTCATCCTGAAGTCAAGGGGGCAGCGGCCTAGTTTCTCCAAGTCAAGCTAGCTACTCCCCTCTTGTAAGTGACTGACACTTCTGCCGTTGGCCGGGGATCGCGCAAGTCTCGCGCATGCGCGGTGCGCGATGAGTTCTTGCGCGATCCCGTCTCCGGCTGTTCACATTGCCGGCGCTTTTCTCATTACAGCGCATGCGCCGCATCGGCAAGCGAGCGCACTCTGGCAAGCGCGATCGCTTGCCGATGCGGCGCATGCGCTGTAATGAGAACTTGTACAAGAAATATCTAGCATTAAATACTAGTGACTCATGCTTCAGTCAGCATAAACTGTTTATCATATTCAACATGAGGTCAAGGACCTCTTGAAGGTAATGTGTTGATTGCAATTTGCATGACTGAAGTTACTATGTGTATGTAAACTGCCATAGGAGAGGTGTTAGAACAGAATTGTAAGTGGCAAACAATAATCATTGCCCACTCATGTGAGCTTCATTTAAATGCAGCTCCTCTACGTGCTTATAATTAATTGTTATCAGTGATTTTTCTAAATTGTGTGGCTTCTGTTGGCATGCTCACCGCCGCAAGCCCAGCCTCAGACTATTACTTATAACTTTCTGTGTAGGGCTCTGTACTCAGAGAGTTATCACTGTGTTATCTGTGGTGTTACATAGGACTGCAGGTGATATCTACTACATTATCTGTACTCAGAGAGGTATCACTGTGTTATCTGTGGTGTTACATAGGACTGCAGGTGATATCTACTACATTATTCATACTTATAAATATCACTCTTTTAGGCCTTATGCATATGGCTGTATCCATTTTGCGGTTCATGCTCTGTACGCATTTTTCCAAACTTATTGACTTCAGTGGGTGTGAGGTCCACATTTTGTGAGCCAGAATAGGGCAAGCTCTATCTTTTGCAGAATGGACATACAAATGCAGATAACACATGGACTGCATCCATGTTTTGCGGATTGCAAAACGGATATGGTCATGTACATGAGGCCTTATCTGTGGTGTTACATAGAACTGCATGTAACATCTGCTACATTATCTGTACTCAGAGAGTTATCATTATGTTATCTCTGGTGCCTGACAGTTTAATAGGACTTCAGGTACTATCCATGCCTCACAACCATACCAGAACTGGTGGGACATTCTTGGAGTCTGGTGGCAGTACAGGATGGCATATTTAGGATGCAGAGACAGTTGAGTGCAGTGATGAAGCAGGGAGCCCTCTGCTACCTGCGTCACCTTCAACTTCCAGTGTTCTCATCACACCTGGAGGGCTGAATAACAGAGTGCTGAGGGCAAGGGAATGATGTGATTCCCCAATCCCCATGCTCTTGTGCTCAGTGCAGCAGGCACAATGACATCACTTCATCACGCCTGCTGCTGGGGTGAGGTATTTTTATTTTTCATTTTATTAACAACTCAGATGTCAGCACTACTATGAGCGGCCACAAAAGGGAGTATTCTACTGTGCAGAGGTATTCTACTGTGTGGGGGCACTAAAAGGGGCATTCTACTGTGTAGATGCACAAAATGGTGCATTCATCTGTGTGGTGGCACTAAAGGGGGCATTCTACTGTGTGGTGACACTAAAAGGGGCATTATACTGTGTGCATGGCACTAAAGGGGGCATTCTACTGTGTGGTGGCAGTAAAGGGGGCATTATACTGTGTACAGGACAATAAAGGTGGCATTCTACTGTGTTGGGGCACTAAAGGGGGCATTCTACTGTGTGTGGGCATTAAAAGAGGCATTCTACTGTGTAAGGGACACTAAAGGGGACATTCTAGTGTGTGGGCACTAAAGGGGGAATTCTAATGTGTACAGGGCACTAAAGGGGACATTCTACTGTGTGGGGGCACTAAAAGGGGTATTCTACTGTGTTGGGGCACTAAGGGAGGCATTCTACTGTGTTGAGGCACTGGGGGGGGGGCATTCTACTGTGTAAGGGGCACTAAAGGGGACATTCTACTGTGTGTGGGCACTAAAGGGGACATTCTACTGTGTGGTGGCACTAAAGAGGGAATTCTACTGTGTACAGGGCACTAAAAGGGGCATTCTACTGTGTTGGGACATTAAAGGGGACATTCTACTGTGTGGGAGCTCAAATGGGACATAACTACTGTGTGAGGACACAAATGAGACTCGGTGGGATTGAGGCGTTTAAAGACAAACATTAAGCAGAGTTAGAAGCAAGACTTAGCGTTGAAAAAATTTGCTGCAGAGAAGGATGGGTGCCACTGATAATATCCCTCCTTGCGCTTTTTAAAAGTTGTGAGGTATGGCCTTTTACTGCATTACCTGCACTCAGAGAGTAATCCCTTTGTTATCCTTGGTGTTACATAGGACTGGAGATGACATTTTTATGGCATATTCTCAGGAGTCCGATAGATGAAGGTCTCACCATGGTCCCTATCTTACTTTTATGGTAAGTCCACAGAAAAGTTAGAGATGAGAATACCATAAAAGATGGTCTCACACAGTATTGCAGGTTTATCTCATGGTTACTACATGGGAATGCACCCTTATTAACAGATTAATCACCTTTCACAATGTATCGCCCAACTACACAACTGCTTTGCTCAGCAACTGTAAAGGCTTAGAGGGAACATTGATTTTTACTATGATAATTCATTGCTCATACAGTTTCATTGTTTGTTAGAAGCAAATCCATGTGTACACTGGGTGATATGCTGCTGAAAAACAAGGATTTTGGTGCTGCATGTGCAGTACCCCAGAGGACTACAGCAAATTGCTTAATTTGCTACTAATGGGTTAATGTCCATTGTTAATATTAATGCACTTTTTTCTGTGGAATGTAATCCAAGAGTTAAAATGAGAACACTTTTTAGATATTTGCCCTGCTCAGTGGGAGGAGAGGGGCCCTGCGCCTCTGGGTGTGGAGTTTAGTGTATACAGGCTAAGCAGCCTAAGAGGAAACATCTACATGTGTCTGTTCAGAAGTAAGACCTGCTGTAAGGAACCTTCATCCTTTCCTAAGTTCACGTGGTGGAATTTTGAACTAAATTTCACTTGATATCACCAACAAATCCATACTCCATTGTTTTCAAAATACTTTGGTATATTGTCTGGTTAGTTTGGTTCATGGTTGGTACAATTTACAGTGTCACAAAATGTCATGTGGAATACTAAGGTCTACAGTATTTTTATAAAAAAGAAAAATAGTAGTTTCAAAGCTTTCATAGTTTTTTTTTCTCATTCTGTCTTTACTGCTGATATTTCACCTGCTAGATGAGAGCTGTTATTGCAGCAATTATGCAACAGTAGAACTTGAGGACAGGTACAATAACAGTTAAAAGCATGGACAAATTGAATCAAGAAATTTTTTTTATTTATTTTACTAAATTCCAGCTTTTGAAATAATAGTAAAATCATCAAAACTGTACATGTAATCATAGAAATTCTACAAAATTGGAAATGTTATGTGCTCCTTCTAGCCATATTATGTATTGCTCTAATGTATTTCAAAATAAAATAAAAAGTTAACAATTTCCACCATGTTTCATAGATGCGGTTCCTCAGAATAGGGTACTTGAAAAATTGTTTCTTGTTAGTTAATGTTATTTAATGTGTTGCATTGTACTCAGGTAGTCTTGTATGGATCAGTTAGGGTTAATAATACTGACTTTACCCTTGTAAGAGGCTAGAAGAAGAACCTATGTCCACCCTACTTCATTCTAGTACTAGCTGTGGAAGAGAGAGGAGCTACATGTGCTCACTCATCAGAAGACTAGGCCTAAGTCCCAGAAAATCGCTATCTCTGAGAGATCCATAGAGAAAGCCATCTCTAATTTACAGCACTCCAGAAAGAGAAAGAAAGAACTAGATGGTCCAGAATCTGCAAGGACAAGCACTGGAATCAGTCAGTAAGGTATTCTCTGATGCACTGATGAAAACTTTACTGCAGTGAGAGGAACATTGCTAATACACCCTCCCACACTTAGACACGGTCCTAGTCCGCTATATCTCAATCCTGTGCCCCTCAGCTGGGAGTTACAGACAAGTTGTGCAAGAATATTATTGCCAGCCTTAGATTCTGCAGAAAGAGACTTTGGAAAGGTAGAGAGAAAGAGTACTACAACCCCCATCATTGCCGCTACCCATACATTGCTATTGGAGAACATCTGCACTGTTAATTTTTTTGGAGCTGTGTTTTGACACCATTGAATGTACTACAACTCCCATTCTACACTAAAGTAAAAAGCGACTTGTCTGTTTTTTACAACTGGCCTGGTTACTGACTCCAGCACCATTTCCCGGCCTCAGTATCTATATCTCCTGCCTTGCTCCCTAACCAAATTCATAACACCAAAGACACCCTAACTACCATCAGGTGGGAGCCCCAACATCGGAGCGTGCCGCGAGGGATGAATAACTGTTGTAGTCAATCTCACTACCACTCCCATCCTCTGCTCTGCTTCTCCCAGGCCGCGGCTTATACATCTACTATGTAGAATTATGTTTCCCCATTGACACAGGCTATAGTGAAACCTTGTATAGTGTGAGTCACACCCCGTTCTACTGTTTGTATTTTATCAAAAAAAAGGAGAGAAAGGGTTTGATGTAACACAAGACTGCATGATAAAACTAAACATAGTGGTTGTGGCCCGTGGACATTTAAAAAGGTTTAAAACAAATATTTAAAATTGTCATGTCTTAGCCAATAAGATGTTGCAGCAATAGCCAAAGATTGGCAACTACCCTATGTCTTATCTGCGGCAGCATTATTGCAAAAGGAACTATCTAGTGTTGCTAGAATGCATGGTGTCACTTTTGCAAAAATTCCAACCGCAGAAGTACAGAAAACTAAAAATTACCAAACTTTAGCTGCTGCTCTGAATCCTCCTTAACAACACAGTGATAGGTATATTGTGCTGCCTAACCAAGATAAGCAGCTTAGAGTCACTTGTAGACAGCTAATACACACAGTACATTAAATATGTGTTTTTTACCCAAACTTGTCCCCTTCCTCACTGCTGCCCTGCCATGATGTGCCTATAGTCTACACCTCCATTCTGTCCCACCAGGTTTAATTCTGGTTAAACAGTGTGCCCCTGATCTACTTGTATAAACAGATTGAAAACTGGCCTGTATAAGACTGTGGAGTATCACATCCTTTTGTTCTTCATCGAGCCTAGACCACCATGACAACTTTCCTAAACAATGCAGTGTTTGGTGTTGGGATATCTTTGGCCCCTCACTTTGTGGAAATCCCCAGCTTCAGTAACAAAATAAATAAATTCAGTCCCAAGTCCAGACCCCAAAATTATTCAGATCAACTGTCCTAAAATAATGTACAGTAGACCCCTGACCAGATAAGAAAAATATTCAAACTCCAGACCAGATTCATTTACTGAAAGGGGTTGTCCAACCATCAGAGGTAGATTGGCCGTAGACCTTACAGGGAAATTTCCCAGGAGGCCGCCCAAGCCCCCATCTCTGCTGCTGCCTGGGTTTAGAATAAGCTATCAGTGGTAATTAACTCTACCCTCCTGAATTCAATTATGTCCCGCATCTCACCTCCTAAGCCCCCTGCTCCATATCTTAATCAGAGACAAGTGAAGGAAGAGGAGAGAAAATGTCTGCTATTGATGGCCAACTCAGAGGGATGCTTTTGAGTATATTAATATATTGTGCAGGACTGTGTATTTTGCGTTATGGTATTGCTGACCCCCCTACTTTTGTTGCTCCACCTCCTGTCAATTTCGACCCTCCTACAATATGGGGCCACTTTTAGGTTTATACATAAACTGTATATATCACTTAGATGTGGACCACACAAAAACATAAACAGGTTATCTCGTGACACACATCTCAGAATATGATCAGCCAAGAGGAAAGGCAAGGATTAGGGCTCATGCATACGACCATATGTATTTTGCGGTCCACAAAATGCAGATCTGCAAAAAAACAGATGACATCCATGTGACATCCGTATTGCATCTGTTTTTTTGCTGATCCATTGTAACAATGCCTGGGACATGTTCTATTTTTTTTGCGTAACGGACATATGGAAGCAGAATGCACACAGAGTAATTTCCGTTTTTGGAGGGGGACCCATTGAAGTGAATGGTTCCGCATACGGACCTGGAAAAAACGTAACAGAAGCAGAAAGAAAATATGTTTGTTGCCGTTGCCGGCCGTGTCCTGTATTGCAGCCCCCAAACAGCGGGTCAGCAATATGCAGGCACCGAACGTGTGCACCGCGCATCACGGATGCGGACCCATTCAAGTGATTTGGAAGATGCGGTGCACTACGGAGCACTTCTGTGGGGTTTCTGTATGTGCCTCCTCACCACAAAAAATAGAATTTGTTCTGTTTTTTTGCTGTGCAGATGGATCGCAGACCCATTCAAGTTGAATGGGTCTGGATATATCGTGGCAGCTGCAGATATGGTGCCAATGCATTGAGGACCGCAAATTGCTTGTACATTCACTGCTCTGCTAGATTATCTTCAGCCTGGCAGCTCAGAGGTCATGTCCTTTCTGCTGCATCAGAACTGGTGGCAGTTGAAGATTTAAACTGAGCATGTGCAACCAGCTCAGTGAGAAGGACAGAAAATAAGGAAAAGGCAAGCAGCAGGTAGCGCTATACAGATACATTTCATTGAATAACTGTGCCTATCCTAAATTTTTAATTACATGTAATTAAAAAAGTATTCAGATCCAGGTGCTGATTTGAAAAACCTAGAATATGTTTAGTGACATAACCTCTTTAAGCTACGGCTGGGGAGAAAATTAAATACTAGGTTGGATTTCAAAAGAGCTCTGGGGGCAATTCTCCTTGACTCAGTTTATTACACCAAACAATAACCAGAGGATTACAATATAGTGTAATGTGATGTTACACAATCATCTTTGTAGCTATCCAAATAAGCGAATACATTACAGATAAGACAGCTTACATCATCTTTACCTCATATGTCTGGAAGAGTATGGCAAAATCCAAAATTAAGATAAAAATGGATCCATAATTGGACACCTGGAAACTTACTTCATTAACACATTCCTCAGATATAGATAAGAAAGAAACATATGCTTTTTGTTTGTTTTATTAATACTTTGATTACAATCCAAAACAGCACAAAGGTAAGCAAAAATCAAAGGACTAAGAACAGGAAAAGAATGAAAACATAAAAGAGGATTACGGAAAGGTGGGAGATTCTGGCGGTGATTTCTTTAAAAAAAACCTTATCTAATTAATAAATCACTACATTTTTTGGAACCTAACGTCTAGCACCTGATACTTTCTAAGGAGCATCTGGTAACATTTCCCAAAAGCTTTATCAGAAAAGCTGTCCTCCTGTAACTTGATTAGAAACTTGACCTTGGCTCATAGAAACTACATGTACAGTGCCTTGCGAAAGTATTCGGCCCCCTGGAACTTTCCAACCTTTTGCCACATTTCAGGCTTCAAACAAAAAGATATAACATTTTAAATTTTTGGTGAAGAATCAACAACAAGTGGGTCACAATTGTGAAGTGGAACGAAATTTATTGGCCCCCTTACATTAATACTTTGTTGCGCCACCTTTTGCAACAACTTACAGCTGGAAGTCACTTGGAGTATGTCTCTATCAGTTTTGCACATCTAGAGACTGAAATTCTTGCCCATTCTTCCTTGCAAAACAGCTCGAGCTCTTTGAGGTTGGATGGAGAGCGTTTGTGAACAGCAGTTTTCAGCTCTTTCCACATATTCTCAATTGGATTCAGGTCTGGACTGTGACTTGGCCATTCTAAGACCTGGATACGTTTATTTTTGAACCATTCCATTGTAGATTTTGCTTTATGTTTGGGATCATTGTCTTGTTGGAAGATAAATCTCCGTCCTAGTCTCAGGTCTTTTGCAGACTCCAACAGGTTTTCATCCAGAATGGTCCTGTATTTGGCTCCATCAATCTTTCCATCAATTTTAACCATCTTCCCTGTCCCTGCTGATGAAAAGCAGGCCCAAACCATGATGCTGCCACCACCATGTTTGACAGTGGGGATGGTGTGTTCAGGGTGATGAGCTGTGTTGCTTTTACGCCAAACATATCGTTTTGCATTGTTTCCAAAAAGTTGGATTTTGGTTTCATCTGACCAGAGCACCTTCTTCCACATGTTTGGTGTGTCTCCCAGGTGGCTTGTGGCAAACTGTAAACAAGACTTTTTATGGATATCTTTGAGAAATTGATTTCTTCTTGCCGCTCTTCCATAAAGGCCAGATTTGTGACGTGTTCGACTGATTGTTGTCCTATGGACAGACTCTCCCACCTCAGCTGTAGATATCTGCAGTTCATCCAGAGTGATCATGGGCCTCTTGGCTACATCTCTGATCAGTCTTCTCCGTCTTTCTCGGCCGGGTCTTGGTAGATTTGAAGTGGTCTGTTACTCCTTCCATTTCAATATGATCGCTTGCACGGCTCCTTGGGATGTTTAAAGCTTGGGAAATCTTTTGGTATCCAAATCCGGCTTTAAACTTCTCCACAACAGTATCACGGACCTGTCTGGTGTGTTCCTTGGTCTTCATGATGTTCTCTGTGCTTTAAACAGAACCCTGAGACTATCACAGAGCAGGTGCATTTATGCGGAGACTTGATTACACACAGGTGGATTCTATTTATCTTCATCAGTCATTTAGGACAACATTGGATCATTCAGAGATCCTCAATGAACTTCTGGAGTGAGTTTTCTGAACTGAAACTAAATGGGCCGAATAATTTTGCACGCCCAACTTTTCAGTTTTATTATTACAAAAAAAGTTTAAATGATCCAATAAATTTTGTCCCACTTCACAATTGTGATTCTTCACCAAAAATTTAAAATGTTATATCTTTTTGTTTGAAGCCTGAAATGTGGCAAAAGGTTGAAAAGTTCCAGGGGGCCGAATACTTTCGCAAGGCACTGTATCTTGTATTAAAGGGGTTGTCTGGGCTTTTTCTATTGATGACATATCCTCAGATTACGCAGATTGGCAGAGGTCCAACACACAGCACCCCCACCGATCAGCTTATGAGGAGACGACGCGTGCAGTGTGCACATGCTGTCTCCCTTCTCTCCCATATACATACAGCAGCGAACAGGAAGAGAGACTGGTTATGGCGTGCGTGCACTGCACACGTTGTCTCCTCATACAGCTGATCGGCGGCGGTGCTGGGTGTCGGACCCCAATCTGATATTGATGACCTATCCTGAATATAGGTAATCAATAGAAAACGCCTGGAGAACCCCTTTAAGATTCTTAAACAATTCTAATATATTCCTGTTAGGCAGACATGTAATTCTCATCAGAAAGGATGAAGGAAAACAAAATGGCTTTATAAGTGACATTATAGGTTGTACACTTGGTTGCCTTAGGAATTAATTATTACTGTAAAAAACCTTGGAACTGAACCTGAGTTCGGTACCAAGGTTTTTTACAGTAATAATTCACAAAATTATTACAAGACGTCTCACGTGACTCCATGAAGTAATAACTTCAGTTCATCGGAGCCAATACAGTCTAATACTGTACAGAGCGGGAACTCCGTCAAGTATTACAATGAAGTTTTTTGAGAATCGACTTCGTATGTACCAAAGTCTATTCACTCATCCTTAGTTGCCATCTGTATATTTGTCCTGGGCACATCACTGTACAGAAAAGGAAACTGTACCCTTAGTGACTCGCTGCTCTTTGGCTTAACCAATGATGAAGGCTACAAGACAAATCTTCATCCTAGGCAGGCAGAGAAGAAATGAGCTGTATTTAATCTACCACGATGGCCCCTGTAACCCAGAAACTTATTGCAGTACACCAAATGTTACTCTTATGGAGACACATTACTGAGCTATATACGAAGGTATGGAAATTGAGATACTGCTGCAGGCCTGAGTGTAAGATCACATTGCTGCTGTCTCAAATTCCAGTGAAAGAGTAGAGTGCCACCTGCTGGTATAAAGCTGTTAAAGAGAACCTGTCACCACGAAATGCTATGCAATCTGCAGGCAGCATGTTATATAGCAGGAGGAGCTGAGCAGATTCTTATATAGTTTTATGGGAAAAGATTTAGTAAAACTTTATTCATTTAACACCTTAAAGGGAACCTGTTCCCAACGACCTCCCTATCAAGCTGCTTCCATAGACTCATAGCTGTGGTTCACCTGATTAAAACCCTGTTTTGATTTTGTTGATTTGAGGCTCCATTCCTGAGATATGACAATTTTTCTTAATACGCAGAAATAAAGGTGGTCATTTATTAAGACAAGTGTTTTAGACCCGGTCTTAATAACCCCTGCGCTGGCGGTGGATCCATCAAAGTTATCTAGAGCTGCCAGCCTCTGCGTAACTTCTGTACATCCACTGCTAGTCTAAATCTATGCCACCTTCCTTGTTGGCATTGATTTAGAACATTTTCTATGCCTAAAACAGGCGTAGAAAATGATAAATTAGACAGGCCTGGTGAGTCGCCAACTTCCTCCATGCCCATTTTTTTAGACCTGGCGTGAGCGGTTAAAATCGCAGATTGCGGTTCAAATAACCTTTGCTTCGCAATCTGCGACAGATATACACCAGAGAACTGGTGTATATCACTTAGTAAATGACCCACTAAGCCTTTTGGTGCAACGAGAGCATCACCATTGCTCTTCTGGCATCAAAGCTCCCCACCTTCCTGTGGCCAGTGGTTTGTCACTGCCAGCCCTGTCAATCAGATCAGCCAGGGAGGGGCTGGCCACAAAGGAGTGGAGCTTGGCTGCAACAAGAGCAATGGTGATGTCCTCATTGCACCAAAAGCCTAATATGCATATTGAGAAAAATGCTCAAAACTCAGGAACAGAGACTTAGATCAACAAAATAAAAGCAAATTGGGTCATTTTTCAAACTGGTGTAAAGTAGAACTGGCTTAGTTGTCCATAGCAACCAATCAGATTCCACCTTTCATGTTCTAAAGGAGCTGTGAAAAATGAAAGGTAGAGTCTGATTGGTTGCTATGGGCAACTAAGTCAGTTTTTCTTTACACCAGTTTGATAAATGACCCCAAACGTTTTAACAAGGTAAATCACAGTGATGTGTGTATGCAAATATTTTAATAGGGAGGTCGTCGGTGACAGATTCCTTTTAAGAAGAAGCACAAAATGTTTGAGCAATGTGCCGTACATGTATGGTGCTACTGAAATGAGTCATCATGCTAATCGCACAATGACAGAGTTAAGATGGTAGCTATGCCAACAGACGGCTTTCTTAGCCAATGACTCCCCCTTTACAGCCCGATCTTCATTCCAGACCAGCCATTCGCAGCTTCCTAACTGTACTGATGGAGGTGACTGGTGCTAAAACGGACAACACCAATCACCCCCGAGGTTAGACAGAGGACACCGGTCTTTGACGCCCCTTGTTAGCGCTGAAATTGGCTGGTAGGCTAGGAGCATACAGAATAGGAAGAACCTCTCTACAGGCCACAATACTACATGCAGAGCGGTCCTGTGCCCCTCTGTGCTGAATTGGCTGGCTGGGACTTGTGGTGCACTACCACTTCTACTGTGCTCCTGTAAAAAGAAGAATTTCCTATTGTTCAGTTCCTGATTCATGCTCCCTAAATCCTAATCCCTATCCCCTTCCCTTTCTCCCTGTCCGCTTTCAGTGGACACCAAGCTATCCATATCCACTTTTTTGTCACTTTTGTTTGTTTTTTTTCAGCCCTGCACCAGTTTTTCTGTGTGTGAGCTGTGACCAACAAGTGTACACCACTGATCAGCAGTGTCTGTAGATGCAGAAGTAGCAGATCACTCTGAAGAATAGGTAACAGGAGCAGGAGCACTGCAGCTTCCTTCCTCTCTGTAGCTAGACAGGACCTCTCCCTCCTGGCAGGAAGCAGGACCAGCCCACTCCTACCAAGAGGGGAGGAACAGGGTGGTTAACCCTGTTCCTGCCAACCTTTGACATATTTTTCTTTCTGGTAGTAACAGCCAGGAATAAACAGTAAAATATATAACATAACAATATAAACTATTTTTATTACCCCATGGCCTGGGGTATTACGTATGTTTCCCTGTTCTGCAGGGATAAAGCAAAGCTAAAGTGTAACAATGCAGGGATCCACTAAATACTGTATGTTAAATGTGTCCCACAGAACCTCTGACTCATGGATCACTGTGTGTGTGGAAAAGGGGATAACAAAATATGCTGGGTAAAGATTATTTGATCTCCCCAGGTGTCCAGAAAAATACAGTACAAGTTGGGATCCAAAATGGAGGAAGGGGTCAAACCATTTGTACACACGGGACCCAGACACTTCTGATAGCAGCCCAACTACACTCCCATATCATGTTCTGGTATATTATTTTTTATATTTTTAGATGCATTAGAGCGATAAAGAAAATGATTGTAAAAGTGGATATATCCTTTAAGACTGATTATCCTGATAATAGTGAGTGCATGCAGCGTTTTGATGTCCGCTTAACCGAGCGGAATGGAGGCGGATCCGTCTCCACTCCAATGCAAGTCAATGGGAGCGGATCCGTTTGCTAATGTACAATAGCAAACGGATCCGTTCCCTATGTAACTTTCAATGGAGATCAGAACGGATCCGTTTTGCCTATGAAAATAATAGGCAAAGCGGATCCGTTCTGAACGGATGCAAACGAATGCATTATAGGAACGGATCCGTTTGTGAGCGCCTGCACAGATCTCACAAACGGATCTGTCCTAAAGCTGGTGTGAAAGTAGCCTAATCGATTAAATAAGGCCATTTCCACCATTATCCATGAGGATCAATCGAACTTTATGCCGGACAAAAGCACTTCCATTAATCTCCGTAGACTTTTCCTAAACCTTCAAAGACCAATGAACACTGGGGGCTCCAGGGCAATTATATCCCTAGATGCTGCCAAAGTTTTTGACAGTGTCGAATGGAATTATCTATGGGAAGTTATGGAGATTATGGAATTTGGGAGCGGATTCATAAATTGGGTCAAGTTGCTCTATTCACCTGTAGCTAGAATTAGGGCAAATGGGATGTTGTCGACACAATTTCCTCTTCATAGAGAAACGCGTCAGGGTTGTCCGTTATCGCCACTTATATGCCACTTATTTGCTGTAGCCATTGAGCCCCTAGCCTGTCTCTTACAAATTTCTCCTAATTGGAAGGGATTTCCGCTAGGCAAACAGGAGGAAAGGGTCTCCCTGTATGCTGATGACATGCTCCTATATGTTGGGGATATAATGCACTCTATACGTCCCATTATGGATCACATTATTGAATTTGGTACGTTCTCAGGACTTACCATCAACTGGGATAAGTCTGTGATACTTCCGCTTGATCCTCTGCCGACACAGATGGACTGGTCTCAAATCCAGTTACAAATTAAACAGAGTTTTAAATATCTGGGTGTCATAATCACGCCTAAGGTTACAGACTATATTAAAATGAATGTGGACCCATTAATCTAAAAATTTGTAGACAAAATAAATGTCTGTTGCAAACTCCCTATGTCAGTTATTGGCCGCTGTAACTTAATAGAAATGATATTAATGCCCCAATTACTATATATCCTACACAACTCCCCAATATGGCTACCTCAAAGGGTATTTTATAAGCTACAGGGTATATTCCGATCTCTAGTCTGGAAAAAACAGCAGCCCAGCATACGTCTGGAGACCCTCCAAAAAGGCAAAGAGGAGGGTGGTCTAGCTCTCCCAAATCCCTGGCTTTATTTTATGGCCGCACAGTTACAACATCTTAAAGGATGAGGGCAACACATTGGGTTGGGACTAGAGTTGAGCGAACATGCTCGTAATGAGCACTGTAGTGCTCGGATCCCCTGCGCTCGCATGGGCGCAGCCATCCGGATCCCTACTCCTCACTCGACTGCAAGTCAGTGGGGACGGACACTCGTGTGTCATACCAAACTGATCCGCCCCCATTGACTTACAGTCAGGTGAAGACGGATCCGGATTCCTGCGGCCATGCGAGCGCAGGGGATCCGAGCACTACAGTGCTCATTACGAGCATGTTCGCTCAACTCTAGTTGGGACCTTCAGCTAGAATGGTGACTTGCATTATAAGGCAAAAAGCACCCATAGCCCTACCGGAATTAGTTAAACCACAGTATTACCATGGACCTCACCCTACATTCTCCTTGATAACGAAAGTATGGTCTAAATTTAAGGAATTGAACGAGATCCAGGGGCTCTATGAAAATACACCTTTGTGGCATAACCCACAATTACAATCACAGAAAAAAACGTGGTCTAAAATGGCAGAAAATTGCTCAGGCCCCATATGCTGTTGCGCATATCAAACCGGGGGAGCAAATCCTGCACATGTGGTCCGTTGCTAACAGCAATCCCCAGCAAAAATGCATACAATGGAGGATGCCTGCAGCGGACCACATGTACCACAAAACCATCCTACACAAGGTAACAAATTGTGTGGATGTGGCAAACTATATAATGAAACAATCACTAGTAAAGGTGCACTGCGGCGGTAATGCAATTGACAATATATGGCTAAACCCTCACACTGATGTTAAAATGAGACTTTCGCCAATATATTCTTATATCAAGAACATACCGGAGCCCGAGCATCGCGTCATGGTATCTCAGAGTGGCTCGGGACCTAACGATAACCTACCTTGCCGTATGGGCAATTGAGGAACTCCTAGTTACCTCCAGCGTGAATGAAGTCTCATTTTAACATCAGTGTGAGGGTTTAGCCATATATTGTCAACTGCATTACCACCGCAGTGCACCTTTACTAGTGATTGTTTGATTATACAGTTCGCCACATCCACACAATTTGTTACCTTGTGTAGGATGGTTTTGTGGTACATGTGGTCCGCTGCAGGCATCCTCCATTGTATGCATTTTTGCTGGGGATAGCTGTTAGCAACGGATCACATGTGCAGGAATTGCTCCCCCGGTTTCATATGCGCAACAGCATAAGGGGTCTGAGCAATTTTCTGCCATTTTAGACCACATTTTTTTCTGTGATTGTATTTGAACATTTACACCTGGAGGTGTGGCAACTCCAGGTCTGAATGTACCATTACTTACATCTTATGGTAACATTCTGGTGCACCTGTTTTGGTCAGTTTAAGACCTGCTTATATTAAATGCAAAATGTATACCTTGCAATTGTTACAATACTGCAATTCTAACGATAAAACATGCAAATTCTGTATGGCTGTACCACTTTATTGACATCTGTTATTGGCATACAAGATATTGTACAATTCATGCAATGTTACAAAAACATTCAATAAAAATTATACTTGATAAAAAAAAGGGTTTTCCAGAATTTTGTTATTCCTCAGGATAGGCCATCAATATCTGATCGATGGGGGGTCTGACACCTTACAGCACCACAGATCAGCTGTTTCAGAGTGGCTCCAATGCCAGACCCCCAAAGTGTCCCTCTTTTGGAGTGACAGTCCCTATTTTTAAGTACCTCTGTCCCTCTTTGCTCCATAAATGCCCCTCTTTTTGATCTGAGGTATAGATTTACATTCACAACAATGACCCAGAAAGTGTTTTTCTGGTTCCTCTCTGTATATTAGAACCTTGTATTTTATTTAATTATTGATGCTATTTGGATTTTAGAAATTTCAATATTCAGATAATTTGTGCACTATTGTGCATTATTAAAACTATTAAAGTGTAAAAATATGCAAGAAAAATGGATCTTTCACACAACGAACCGAAAGTATCCGTCTTTGATCATCCAAAAAGTTGGTATGCAATGCTGATTTCTGACAGAAGTGCGAGGTGTCATAGATATTGATGGCCTATCCTGAGGATATCTTAAGCTCACCTTGTTTTACAAAAAAAATAAAAAATACAAGACAAAATGATGTTGTGAAATAATGGGTTTTAATAAATCAAACTTAGTGGTAATAATAACAGTAGCCACATGGTGGCAGCAAATACCATCATTTGTCAGTGTATTCACAGTACAGGTCGGTATACACCTCTGAGTCAGTGACTCTAATATATTGTACTATCATTATTATTATTATTATTATTATTATTATTATTATTATTATTATTATTGTGTCATTCATTCCATGGCGCTGCAAATATGATAAGGGGTGCACATACATAATATAGACAATTGCACTAAGCATGAACAAGACAAGTTACAAACTGGTACAGAAGGAGAGAGGACCCTGCCCGTGAGGGCTTACAATCTACAAGGTATGGAGGAAGGACACAGTAGGCAACATACATAGTAACATAGTAACATAGTAACATAGTTTATAAGGCCGAAAAAAGACATCTGTCCATCCAGTTTGGCCTGTTTTCCTACAAGTTGATCCAGAGGAAGGCAAAAAAACCCTGTGAGGTAGAAGCCAGTTTTCCCCACTGTAGGGGAAAAAAATTCCTTCCCGACTCCAATCAGGCAATCAGAATTACTCCCTGGATCAACGACCCCTCTCTAGTAACTATAACCTGTAATATTATTACCCTCCAAAAATACATCCAGGCCCCTCTTGAACTCTCTTAGTGAACTTACCATCACCACCTCCTCAGGCAGAGAGTTCCATAGTCTCACTGCTCTTACCGTAAAGAATCCTCTTCTATGTTTGTGTACAAACCTTCTTTCCTCCAGACGCAGAGGATGTCCCCTCGTCACAGTCACGGGGATTAAATAGATGATGGGAGAGATCTCTGTACTGACCTCTGATATAATTATACATAGTTATTAGATCTCCCCTCAGTCGTCTTTTTTCTAAAGTAAATAATCCTAATTTTGATAATCTTTCTGGGTACTGTAGTCCACCCATTCCAGTTATTACTTTAATTGCCCTCCTCTGAACCCTCTCCAGCTCTGCTATGTCTGCCTTGTTCACAGGAGCCCAGAACTGTACACAGTACTCCATGTGTGGTCTGACTAGTGATTTGTAAAGTGGCAGGACTATATTCTCATCACGGGCATTTATGCCTCTTTTGATGCAGCCCATTATCTTATTGGCCTTGGCAGCAGCTGTCTGACACTGGTTTCTGCAGCTTAGATTTCTGTTCACTAAAATTCCTAGGTCCTTTTCTATGTCAGAGTTACCCAATATTTTACCATTTAGTATGTACTGGTGACTTGCATTATTCCTTCCCATATGCATAACCTTACATTTGTCAGTGTTAAACCTCATCTGCCACTTCTCTGCCCAAGCCTCCAGTCTATCCAGATCCATCTGTAGCAGTGTACTGTCCACTTCTGTGTTAATTACTTTACAAGTTTAGTGTCATCTGCAAAAATGATATTTTACTGTGCAAGCCTTCTACAAGATCATTAATAAATATATTGAAGAGAATATATTGAAGGTGAGGGTAGTTAAACGATGCCAGATAAAAGGAGATGCCCAAATCAAGCAAGTGTATTATTCACATGGTACGGTTTTTGACGCTTTTTTTTGGGATGATATTGCAGATTACAGAGTGTATGATCACTACACAGAGCGATCACAGAGAGTTACGTGTTTATACCGTAGTTAATCTTTACACAGGTTCTGGAGATTTTGTTGACACTCCTTATCAATAGGCACATGGGCGGCACTGTTCAGCCGTCCTGGAGATTCCTGCCCTGCTGAGAATAAAGTGAGGTAACTATAGAGGAAGAACATAAATTATAAATCTGCCCACGAAAACTCCAAGCCTTTTCAAAAAGTGGAGAGAATTCTGTAGAAACACCAACTGCATCTAAATAAAGTCATGATGGTGTTTAAGCAGTTGCAGTCCAGCGGTTTGCTACTTATTATACCTGGTGGGGGGGCATAATAAATAACCCTCATTATGTTGATTAATATTTATGTTTGACCAAGTTGTAAGACATAAAAAAAGGAAAAAAAAACTTAAATGATTTTTAAAACGTAACACTTTTATAACTTTTACAACTTTATAATTCCATAAGTGTCTAACCAGTGAGGGGGGGGGGGGTGAATCTGTCCACATAGACCCCTATTAATCCAAAGATTGGATTTGGCCGAACCTGGAAGAAAAATGGTCACTTCTACATGGTCACGCTCCATTAAAGGACATCTGTCAGAAGATTTGTACCTATGGCACTGGCTGACCTGTTACATGTGCGCTTGGCAGCTGAAGACATTAGTGTTGGTCCCTTGTTCATATGTGTTCAGAGAGCAGAGCCTGAATCAAAGTCAGTTAGTTAGACTTCGATTCTCTCAACACTAAGGCCCCATTCACACGACCGTATGTACATTTCCGCATCTTATCCGCATTTTTGCGGATAAGATGCGGAACCATACAGACCCATTATTTTTCCCATAGGAGAAAAAAATGCGGAATGCACACCGTGTCCATTCCGCATCCCGTATCTCACGGAAGTTCTCCCGGAAGTTCCCCACTTGGCCGCAAAATCACGTGCATAGCCCCTTTAAAGTCAATGGGTCCGCAAAATTGCGGAACACTACAGAAGACTTTCCATATGTCTTCCGTTCCGTTTTTATACGGATCACGGAATACATACGGTCGTGTGAATGGGGCCTAATAGTGAACATACAGTAGCAACTACTATTGGGCTCAGTGGCTGAGGGAAGGAAGACTGCATGTTGCAAGAGGCTTCAAAGTTTACATAGTGGGTTGAAAACAGACTTCAACCCTTTTATACTTTACAAACCTGAGGATCTAGATACAGTGTCTTAGCTGGATGCCCTGAAACTCCTTGGTAAAGCTCCTAATCAAATACATTCACATCTTTAGCAGGACACCAGAGCCTAAAGCTCCCTGTGCCATCAGACACCTTCCAAGACCATGAGCCTCATTGGGCCCGAAGCCTATAAAGATCTATGGCATAGGGCAACACAATGACTTAAGACAGCTCAGACCACGAGAGATGTGACCTTCAACATATTGTTTCTCTAGAAGTAACATGGAGTGGAAGTTAGGTGAATATTAGATTCATTTTTTGTGGAACACTTAAGGGCACTGTCAGGGGCAGACAGGAAACTTAAAGTGGCCCCATTTTGTACTTGGGTCCAAATTGATGGAAGGCAGGGCCAGCAATACCATATTGTGGCATATTATACCACCCCAACAGAGCCAAATACCACAGTGCAGCACAAAATACTGCCAGCAGCACAAAATACATCCCCAAAAACTTCCACTGGCCGGCTGTGAGGAGGGCTCAGACGGCCCCCTGGGCATCGGCCCACCGGGAAATTTCCCGGGCCAATCCACCTCTGGTCACTGTTTAGACTCTATGAAGGAGGATCCTACAGTGAGGGGTGCACTCTATAACAGTTATTTTTTTGGGGGCACTGTAGGGCCACTATTACTGTCAGGGGTACTAACTATTTACAACATTTTTGGGGGGAGAAGGTACCTAGAGGACATTTTTTTTCTATTATTCTGGGCATCAGCTTGGCACAACAATTTTTGGTGGCCACTATGTTCAGTGGCACTATTACTGTTGGGGTCACAATGTGTGACCCTAATTACATTAGGAGGCACAATCTATATAGTACTAGTATTTTCAGGGGTGGTATCGGTATGGGACTAATATTTCTGCAGTACAGTGTTTGGGAGCAATGGGCAACACAGGAGGCACAGTATTTGGAGTAGGAACAGTCTGGCACTGTTACAATGGGCAGCAGTCTTGGGAGTCTGTGTAGAGAAGATTGGGATGTACCTGAAAAGTGAGACATCAAATATGTTTTGCGACATCATGCCGGGAATAAGTCATGGAGATCTAGGCCAGATGGAAAAGAACACTGACAAATTATTTGTGGGTAGGGCAGATGTATTATTACTCAATATCAAGGGAAAGTGTCTTGAGTTGGGATCATATCTAAGTTTCATTCTATTCCAACAACTCCTTCAGGCTGCTTTGTCACTCCTCAACATTAAAATTGCAACACCAAGAATTAAAAGTTATGGAATTATGTAAATCAGAGTGATCTGTAGACATGTTATTGACATGCAAATTATTACAAAATGAAGATATAATATTCAAAACATCTCAATTTATTCAGTTTCGAGTATGAGCGCCAAGTGCAGAAATACATGCACTTACACACCTTGTCATGCTATCAATGAGGTTATCAATGGTTGTGTGAGGAATGTTCTGCCATGCTGAACGCACTTGGGCACACAGATCATCAAGATCCATTGCTGGCAGTTCCCTTTGCAATTGCAGATCAATGATGTCCTAGATGTGTTTCCACCAAGATGCTGTAGGCCATGATAGCAGATAGAGGTCACGCAGGCTGCTGCGCATCATTCGGCCTAGAACACCATGCAAAAACGGTCATACCATTGGTTCCCCCACTTGCCCTTCTTAGTGTTTCTATTTCATTGCTGAGAAGAATAAAGATGGAGATAGAGTTAATATTTTGTTAGGAGGGGCAAAAGATACCTTGGGATTTGTGTACCTGACCTTTCAAGACCCTAGCAGCGACCCTGGGGAGTGGTTGATGGAGGGTGAATGAGATACAGTGGAGTCTCATTCCAAGTTGTTCTATGGGGTCCCAAGTTTCCTTGTTGTGCCTCTGATTAGGATTAATTAGGGGTCTGTATAAAAGATGTGAGTTCAATTCTTTCAATTTTTGGGATCTTCAAAACAGAAGACCTGACTACAAGAAAATGAATGGGAGTCAAAGCCCCAATGTTGTGACAAAACTAAACTCATGAGTGCATTTTAACACATAGTGTTAGTCGGTAATGTTTTCACAGTGTTTGGTGGTGGTGGCACTGTATAGCATTCCTAGAGCTAATTCAGACAGCTATAGTATGGGTGCATCCGAAAGTCTCTGGTGGACATTTAGAAGATCTGGTAACCAGTTTTCTGATATTAAAATGTCGACTTTATCAGCAATATTTTTACTTTTGGTCTCCTGCACCACTCATACGTCTTTCAAAAGTGGGCTGCAATTAGCGTGGATTGGCCATAGACTTTACAGGAAAATTTCCTGGTGGGCTGATGCCCAGGGGGCCACCTGAGCAGTGGAAGTTTTTGGAGATGTATTTTGTGATGAACTGTGGTATTTTGCATTGTTTGGTTGGTATAATGTGCCACAATATACTATTGATGGCCCTGTCTACTTGTGTTGGCCCTACCTTCCATCAATTTGAGGCCACTTTTAGTACTTTTTCCAGGGCCACTTTACATTCCCAATCCATCCCTGTCCAAACCATTAAGGCTAAGTTTGCAGATTAGTGCACTTTGAAGTCTCATTTATCTTCTGCAACATTTGCTAAAATAGCTTAACTCCATGCCAGGCAAGCCCCAGATGTACTTTAACCCTTTCATGACCGGACCTATAAAAGGCCTGAATGTCCAGGCAACTTTTTGTGATTTGGGCACATGGTGGTTTAGTGACCCTAATTTATTTTTTTTGTTTGAATACGAAAATCATTTTTGCAATTTTTTTTACTTGACTCTTAGGACTTTTTATTAGAATGTTTTTTTTAAAGATTTTTTAGATTTTTTTTAGGTGTAATTTGGACGAAAACCACTAATTCTTATAAAAAAAAGTAATTATTTTTAATTATAGATATTTATTTTTTAAACATTAAAACTGACACACAAATTAATTATTGCAATGGATTCTCTATTTTATGACGATCGTTTTGATATATAACATGTATAGATTTTATTGAACTGGACATAGGTGACTGTTTACGTTGGCGACTGCGTGTTTAATTTTTTTTTTTTACACTTTTTATTTGTATTTTTATAATTATTTTTTTTTACTTATATATTAATTTATTTTTGACAAATAATATGTCCCCCAGGAGGTCATTAAAAGACCTCTGGAGGACATTGACTTTTTTTTGTAACACTTTTTTTTCCACTGTTTCCACTGTAACTGGGGCATCCACAGGAGCCCCAGTTACAGGGTAAAACAGCCCCCTGTGGGCTCATTAGACACAGGCAGAGCTGATCAGGGTCTCCTTAGACCCTGCAGCATTGCTCTGGCCCCTAGACACCCGGCCGGTCACGTGACCGCCGGGACTAACACAGGAAGCAGCGCTAATAAACCGCTCCTGTCTTCTCCTCAGGGTCCCCGCTCTGTCTGGGACCCAACCTGCTCCTGCGATTAAAGCGCTGCCTGCACGTGTATATACGTGCTATCTGCACAGGGCATGTGCAGATAGGAAGTATATACACGGATGGCGGTCATCAAGGGGTTAAAGGGGTTGTCTCACTTCAGTAAATGGCATTTTTCATGTAGAGAAAGTTAATACAAGGCACTTACTAATGTATTGTGATTGTCCATAATGCCTCCTTTCCTGGCTGGATTAATTTTTCTATCTCATTATACTGTACACTGCTCGTTTCCAGGGGTTTTGGCCACTGCTGAAACACAGATACAAAGTGGTCGGGACAGGAACTGCTGAGCATGCGTGCCTATGTGTGCTCCCATGGTCCCAGCCACCAGACAGGCTGATGCTTTTTACAATAGTGTGCAGTCATAGTGTGCCCTGGAGGACTGGGAGATGGAAGCAGTCATGGCTCTGGCGGAAATCCTCACTCCGATGCTCCTTAGGGCCAGGGCAGGGGGACACACCCTTTCTTCCATCGGGGTACAACCTAATATTGGGGCTCCTGCCTCATGATAGTTGGGGGTGCCATTGATGTTATGAGTGTTGTACTAGTGCAATGCTGGCAAATGGTGCAGGAATCAGTAACCAGGCCATTTGTAGAAGATAAACAAGTAACATACCTCCAAACTTTGTAAACCACCAAAGAGGGACAATTTTTTTCTGCACTAGGCCAGGCCTCTAACTCTGCCCAAAACCTAACTATACACTTAATCTCGCCCAGTCCCCTTAATGCTCCCACATAGTAATTATTCCCCCTTCATGCTACTGCACAGTATTTATGCCCACATTGTGTGTTCACATAATTATGCCCAGCTGTGCCCTCAGTAATATGCCCACATTGTGCCCCTCACAGAAAGTAAAAAAAATAAACACCACATACTTACCTTCTTCCTAGCATCAACTACCAGAGACAGCTGCCAGAAAGCGGGACATACCTCCCCCGTACTGGGACAGCGGGAAAGGCACCACAATCCGGGACTGTCCCACTGGATCCGGGATGGTTGGGAGGTATGAAGTAATAGTCCCTGAGTAATAGTCCCTGAGTTCCTACTAAACACATTAATCATTTTAGCAATGTACCAAATTAATACTTTGCAGGGCACGGTTCTGGGGTGCTGCAATTGCTGTGGTGGTCATAACCCCTGGATACGAGCAGTGTATAATGTGATGGAAAAATGAATCCAGCCAGCAATGGAGACAATATGGACACAATACATTAGCAAGTGCCTTGTATTAACTTTCTCTACATGATAAATGCCACTTACTGAAGTGACACAACCCCTTTAAAAAATAAGCATATACCACATCATACTTGCGCCAAATTCATTATTACTGTGCACCATCTCATAAATTAGGTGTAGCGGCACAAACCAAACAAAATAAAACACCACAAATGATACATTCACCCTTAATTCCTGACCTTGAGTTTAATGACCCTTGGTCAGACCAGGAATTGTAGCTGTAATATGGACACAACTACGTCTACGAGATATGTTTAGTTTTTTTAAAGTCTTCACTTGTGTATAACAGATAAAATGTGAGTCTGCAACTATGAAGAGAGGAAACTGTGCAACGTGTCACCAAGCATCTTCCTGCCTCATCACCGAATAGGTCAATGTGCAGTAGTTCCTCAGCTACATGCACAATACATATGTGTGGTGACAGTGACAAGGTGTCATGAAGACAACTGCACTTTTCCTGCATGATCGATTTGTGAAGATCTGCTGTACTGATCAACGTTAACCCTTTCTGTCCTATTGCTCAGTTAATAGATGCAGTTTTTGTTCAATCTATATGCAAATAGTATTTAGAAATAATCCAAGACAAGACTGTTTTATACTGTATATGAAAACATAATGTTTATAAAAATAGCCACATTGTGTTACTTATATATAGCCGCAGTGTATGAGTCTGAGGAGAGAGAAAGGCTGCGGAAGCTCTGTGTGGTCTCAGCCAGGAGGGCTGAGGGGCCACAAGACTTGGTATAGCCTAAAGTTTGGGGGGTCCAGCGACGCCTATGGTTAGAGGGTTGCATGGTCAGAGTCAGGAGGACTACTGGACCATCTCCCCCAAGGTGCTGGTGAGGTCACCGCCAGGAGGCTGCTGGACCGTACGGCTGAGGAAGCCGCATCTAAAGATGTGTTTGAACAGCGTTTTTTCTAGGTGAGCTAGAGAACAAATGATATGTTAGTTAGAGCCCAGACGGGCAGGTGTTTGTTTGGCTATGCTGTTGTGCTGGTGTCTATGTGAAAAATAAAGCACGAATGGACTTGAAAATACCATATTGTCGGAAGATTTGTGGTTGCTACCCCAAGAGAGCAAGCGATCCCTTACACTCAATATTCATAGAAACATTTTTTTTTAGAATTTTTGTCTGTTGAAATTACATACAAACTATTGTCCTGCTGTAGCAGTCGGCACAAATGATATGACAGCCTATATACTGTAAATAGGTAGTGCATTACTGTTGCTCTAGTTAATATGTTATCGGCTAGTATAATAATAGATTGTAGAATTGGGATGACAGAAGTTCTCTCCATAGACCTTGATAAAGATGTCCACAGAAGAGCACTGCACTTTTCAGTGTGATGCTGTAACTGAGTCGCTCACCCCCTTCCCTCTCTGGTCGCAGTGGATGGTCTGACTGAGAAAGTCAATGAGGCTGTCTGCTGTGCTAAAAGTCCTATCAAAGGAGGAAGAGCTGGGACAGGAAGTAGGACACATGGAGTGACTTCAAAAATTATATCCAGAAAACCACTTACCTGTTTTTGTTAAAATAAAAGTACATAGAATAATCACATATTGGCTGTTAATGTGTAAAAAAATTATTGCTATGTCTCTGTCACCCCGATTTAGAATGATTATCTACAGTAATACATAAGTGGTACTGCAGATTCCAGAGTCCAGATAACTATTTTTTATTTTCCTACTGCCTCCTGTTCCTCCTGTACCTGTCAGTACTCAAAGCTGCGCTGAAATACTCAGTCAGGACTGCTGTGCTGTTCTAACATAATGGAGAGGACTCCTGTGCGCATGCCCAGTAGTCCTGACAATGTATTTCAGTACAGCTCTAAACTCTGACAGCGGGGAAACGAGGGCAGTAGAAAATTAAAAAATTGTGATCTGGACTCCAGATCTGCAGTACTACTCATGTATTACTTGTCCAAAATCAGGCTGACCGATTCCCTTCAAAGGTGAATTCACATGTAACAGATGCAGTGCATCCAAAAACCATGCTGACACACCTTTTGCAGCAAATTGTTTTCAATGCCCCTCCCTATGCCGGACCGTCACACAGGTTGTACTTACCTCGCTCTCCAGAACCTGCGTCGCTTCTGATGCCAATAGCAGGCTGAGACTAGAATGAGCCTCTATAGCAGTGGTTCTCAACTCCAGTCCTCGGGACCCACCTGCCAGTCAGGTTTTCAGGATTTCCTTAGTTTAGACCAGCTGATATAATTAGCGTCCATCCATCAGGACTTACCACAGGTATTCATTCTGTGGGATATTCCTAAATCCTGACTGGCAGGTGGGTCCCGAGGACTGGAGTTGAGAACCACTGCTCTATAGCGTCACGCGCGATGCCATGCATGCCAACTCTGACCTATCTGCTGAATGAGAGACTGGCAGATACCACCTGCCACTTTCTTATTATACTTCAGGCTGATACTGCAGTGCATTGCCTTACAGTATGTTCGTATGATCTGAATGAGTCTTGCAGAAATCCGTGTGCTTCTTCCCAGAACAGCCCCATTAGGATTAATGGACCTGATTTTCAGTCACAGAAATTTCTATCAAAACTTCAAGGAAACCTCCATAACATAGGTCATCAATTAGATCAGTGGGGTCTGATTCCTTCACTGATCTGTTATGTATTTTGGCAGCTGCCAGAATTAAGGAGCCAGAGGCAGAAGACTATGTCCACTATGTATTTGTTCTGCTGGCATACTGCAGCTTAGCTCGCATTAAGTTCTCAGCAAGGGTGGTGCTAGGGCAAAACATCTGGAGCCAAGCTTTGCCAAGGGCTCCCATCATAGTGGCCGCTGCACATTTAACAGTATTGTCCTCGTCAGGATGGCAATACAATACTGTGGTTGGGCACTGGAGTCAATGGCTGGTATGAACTATGATAAATGTTCTTCTGGATAAATGACCAAAAATTACCACAGATACAAACCAAAATCTTCTAGATAGCCTTCCCAGAACGGTGGACATTGTTTTTTTACCTTTGTCCATATAGTGTGTATAGAAGATTATAAATCCTATTGCTTCTTTAAATACATTCTACATTTATTACTTAATATGTATATATTGTAAGCATCAGCATTTTTGTCATGTGAGGTCCTTAAAAGATGGAACCGCAATGCCACAAGCCTAGATAAATACAAAGAATTAACATGAAGCTTTCACCACGTCATACCACAGACAGAATAAATAGGTCAATGAATGTGAAATGTCACGTATGATGGAGCTCAACATCTCTAGTTTTCCTTTACAAAATGTATAGATATGGTGTTCAGATCAACCACATAGACTATTCTTTGAGGACACATTTCTTAAAGAATATTTTTTTTAATTTAAAGAATTTTTGCAAACTAAGAGGTTTTTGTTCTATTTTTCTAGAGTGTGCACCCAAACTTTTACATAAAAATGAATATTCGCCATAAAATAATGTACTAATATACTACAGTTTTTCACATTTCCTTTGAAGTTGTAAGTTGTACACTAAGCTTTTTGTAAGTTGTACACTCATACAACTGACATGTCTGCTGTGTACGGTTTATGGATTCCATTGTGGGGCCTCAGTGAGTGATGTACAGGCAGGAACACACATCGTTGCTCCTGCCTGTGCCAGCTCTGCACTATGCCAAGCTTCAGTGGAGCAGGTTCAGGCAACAGCAGATATCTGCTATGTAGTGTTCCTGTCTGCACTTGTTCCGCTCTGCTAAAGGCCTGTACCAGTGTGATATGCACAACTTTAAAGGAAACCTGTCATCTCCGAAACACCCCCTGAACTAGAGTAAGCGTTGTATAGTGTAAGTGATGCTGAATCCGATTATGTAAGTTTTATCTTCATACTCACTTCCATTCCGACGCTGTGCTCCCACAAACCTGCAGTAAAATGCACTCAGAGGACTCTTCTTTGAGTCCTCTCCATTATGTGAGTGAGCACCGGAGTCCAGCTGGTTTGTGGGAGCACAACATCAGAATAGAAGCGATTATGAAGATAAAAATTACATAACCGGACTCAACGTCACTTACACTATACACCGCTTACTCTAGTTCACGGGGTGTTTTGGAGATGACAGGTTCCCTTTAAGCAGAGTGGAGTGGGCCCAGGCAGGAGCACTACATAGCAAATCTCTGCTTCTGCTTGCACCTGCTTCACTGAAGCTTGGCATAGTACATAGGATATGCTATGACAGGCTTTAGCAGAGCAGAGTTGGCACAGGCAGTAGCAGCAATGTATGTTCATGCCTGTACATTGCTCACTGCGGCCCCGTAATGGAATCCGTACACCAGTACACCGCTGACATGTCAGCAGTGTAAGAATTTACGGATTCGCTATAAGCACTTGAACTTCAGGCCCCTATTTCGCAAGGAAAACACACAAAAAAAAATAAAGTATATTAGAAATATTCATTTTATGGCATTTATAATTCTTTTAAATATAATCTAATAAAGTATATACAGAACATTAGCTACGGTATTTTAAGTTAGTAAAAATTCATCCAGGCATTCCTTTCAGTAGTATGTGAAAGCTTCCATGTTATGGCAGCTGATACCTGTTCACACTTTTCGAAAACAAAACTGATCCAACCATGAACCATAAGATTTTAGAGCTTTGACAAACTGTAAACTACTTATAGTAAAGTAAATGGCTCACAGAAAAAACAGAGTACATTCCACTAACTCCACGTAATCTAAAACTTTGATTCTCAAAGTATTCCCAGGGTCAAACACTGTGCTACCATTTAAAAGCACAGCATGAACTCAGTGCCAGCACATACCTCCTACAGTCAAGGCACTTTCACTCTGGGGCACACATACCACAAGGTGAGAACCTAGGATCTAAAACAACTTTCACCTAAATGTTAATGTGTTCTGTAAATAAGTACATCCACAAATATCAATGAGGTCCCAACACTTCTAGTCACTGATAACTGGTGGCAAACTGTTATCACTAGACAACTGGATCAGATCATCTCCAGAATGGCAGGTCATATGGGGTGTTCACTAAAAAAAAAGTGGTCCAAGGAGGAACAACCGGTGAATCAGTGACAGGTTCCTGGGCACCCAAGGTTCAGTGATATTCATGGGACGCAAGACTAGCTTGTCTGGTTGAAACCCAAGAGCTACTATAGCACAAATTGCTGAAAAAGTTAATGCTGGTAGAATGATAGAAAAGTTTCAGAACACACAGTGCATGAAAGCATCCTGCATAGCCCTGTCCATTGCTGAAAGTATCTACAGTGGACAGGTGGGCATCAGAACTGGACCATGGACAAATGGAAAACGGTGTGGTCTGGTCTGGTGACTACATTCTCTTTGACATCATGTGCATAGCAGGATGAGCATGTATCACTTACCTGGGAAAGAAATGTCATCATGATCTACTGTGGGAAGAAAAAAAGCCAGTGTGATTTTCCGGGCAATGTTCTGCTCTGCATGTCTATGTCAGGCTAGGTTTATATGTACCACCTACCTATACATTGCATGGCAAACAGTATTCACTAATGGCATTTGTCTCTTTCGGCAGGATAATGTGCCCTGCCTTGCTGCAACAATTATTTGGGAATGGTTTGAGGAACATGACAGAGTTCAAGGTGAAGACTTGGCCTCCAAATTCACCAAATTTCAATCTGATTAAATTTATGGAACTTGCTGAAAAGAAGTCCAATCCATGGAAGCCAGACCTCACAATTTATGGGATTTAAAGGTTCAGCTGTTAATGTCTTGGGGCCACATACCATACGACACCTTCATAGGTTTTTTGACAGCACAAGAGAGACCACCACATTATTAGGTAGGCAATAATGTTAGGGTCAAGAGTGAATGTTTTTTCAATAGGGAGAGGGATACAAACACCAGCTTATCTCTCCCATGTGCAATCACTTTAAGTAGTTGAAGAACGCTCAGGTTGAAGCCAGTTGCTACTCCTGTTCAGGAATCAGCTGATCGTGGCCTAATAGGACCACAATCGTGAAAAAGAATAGAGTCAGGTTTCAATT
Organism: Rhinella marina; assembly: GCA_900303285.1. Taxonomy (NCBI): domain Eukaryota; kingdom Metazoa; phylum Chordata; class Amphibia; order Anura; family Bufonidae; genus Rhinella; species Rhinella marina. Next base: position 27,236 of record ONZH01009093.1, on the reverse strand, counting down.
TGCTGAAGCCTACTAGGGCTTACCCGCCCCTCGTGGCGTCACATCCAGGTGCTGTTGGGAATGCCGAGTAGGAGGGGATGCTGAGTGACGTATACTCACATCCCCCCCCCCCCCGGCTCTTGATTGGATGAGCAGACAGACGAGTCTCCTTTAAGGGTGCCACTGGCACAGATCTTTATACTGCCTGTCATGCTGCTCCCTGATGAGCCATTGAGTATGGCAAAACGCGTTGGAGAATTCTGAGGCTTAGCCAACATTTACCTAATATGTGAAGGCACCTTTAGTGTTGGGACCTATATTTTCTGGACAAAATTAACTAACAGATGGACAGTTAAACAAAATGTCCACAGAGCCATTTCACAGAGCAGCCCTTACCACTGGGGAACGTGGTGGTGCTGTCATCTTCACCCACATCACAATATCTGTGATCCTATTCTTTATTCAGGCTCTCTCAAGGATAACATGAATGAAGAATGGGGGTTATCTTCATTGGAAAACTAATCTTAGTACAATTTTTCCCATAGTCACCTCTCAGAGATGCACATTTGCTGAGGAATTCCCGAGTGTGACCTGGTCAGTCACCTTTGGTTGAATAAGATGAGATTTGTGTGGAAGGTACTGTACATCTGTTAAATTTAAATTGGCACCAATATTGTGTATGATCTCTTGGAATCTGTAAATAAAGCTCAGATTGTGTCGTGACCCTATTGGGTACCTAAATTATAAAAATATAATATTTTAGATAAGTTAGAACTTCTGGGTATTCAGTAGATGGGATGGCAACCTGAGTTCACAGTCTGGGACTTTCCTGTTCTATTTTTGTCCATGTTATCTAATACACACATTTTTAGCCCAGATATTTACAAACTGGGGGAAAACTTTGACAGTGTTTTCATAGAACCATTGCTCAGGGATTTTCCCGCAATAGGCATGCATGTCGTTATATTAAAGGAGGTTTTCAAATGGGAATGGCTGACCTTGTGTGAAGTGATCCTTTAAAAACTGATAAGATAGAAAAGGAATGAAGTAAATATATATATGTAGTATATGTAGCCCTTTTCGAAAATATTGTCAGCATTGGATTGCATCATTACATAGGATAATTATTAACTGTAGTCTGACCTAAGGCATTCCAGAAGAACTGAGGAATCATTAACACATTGGCATGCCAGAATATTCACATCTGTGTGCCAAGACTCTCTCCTACACATTAATCAGTGTGTGGTAAAAGTGGGAACTGATTTTTTTAACGCCCACAAGTGTATCGTCATTCTTCCTCATTACTCTAGTATCTATACTGTCTTCTCAATAGATCTTGACATATATACATGTCACATAAATCCAAAGTAGTCTTTGATACCCATTTTTTACACTTCTTTGTTTCTTTGATTCGAGGTTCTAATGCATTTTTAAGTAGCAATTTGATTGATGAGAAGTTTACACAAGTCTTTGGCATGAAAAAGCATAGTAAAGACTGCAATAAAAATTATGTTTTTAGCACAATTGCATTTTTTGCAGATGATGTGTTTAATCATTGTGTTTTTAAATCAATGTGCAGGGCAGTATTTATAACAAGCATATGAGGGCAAGTGCCTAGGATGTCAGGAAGGAGGGGGTGGCACTTCACAGAGAAAACTAATGATTTATGCTGCTTCATTCACCTTAGTGCTGCTTTTCATGTCTCCTTATCACTAACTTTTTTTATTGTAGCTACACGGAGATTCAACCCTCGCACTGCTTACCTGCAGCTAATGTAACAGTAATCTCTTCAGGAAGGCAGTGTAAGGGTTAAATTCCATGACTTGTAGCTACAGTACAATAAACAAAAGTAATAGTGATAAGGAGACATTAGAGCAGTCAGATGAAGAGAAAGATGAAGAGAAAGATGAAGCCAGTATATGACCTACAGGTACATTGCCAACTAGCAGATTTTTCCACCTGTCCCGCTGTAGACCATTCTATAATCCACACACTGACACCAAAGTAGTAAAGCTCTCAGTATAACTACTAAAAACATAGAGGTTTTCAAGTAAAGGTGGTCATACACCAGTGTTAGGACTCATTTAGATAAGTGATGTTAAACTAGTTTGTGTTCCGATCTGTGAATATGGGCACATTTTATATGGACCACTCTGCGTCCTGTCTGTTTTTCTTGCAGACCCATTCACTTTAGTAAATGAACCTATAGGACACATCATCGATTAATAAAGATGGACTGTAGGTATTTTAAATACACTATCACTGACGTATAAACCTACTTAAAACATAACATTTATTGATAAATCTCTAAAACATTATTGGTTTTACCCCACATTATTGATGCATAAAACTAATGAATATATTTCACTTGTATAAACTGAATGGTCAATAATCACAGCCAATAACATCACAAAACCTCAGCATTTATGGTAAAACTAAGAGCATTTTCAATAGCATGGTCAAAATCATTTGATAGGGGTTATCTGAGACTAAACAACATCCCCCATATGCCCGAGCCCTGTACACTGAATTGACTTGCCTCGCTCACCGCTCCCTGCGCCACTCCTGGCTCCCGCACCTCTGCAGCTGCTTCTCCCCGTACGCAGATGAAAACATCCGGTGTCGGGGGGAGCAACCCATGGCAGGCGATGACAGGGATGAGCCTCCCTAGCATCGCGGGTGACGACACTGGAAGTTTTCATTCGTGCATGGGGAGAGGCAGCTGTGGCAGTGCGGGGACCAGGAGCAGCCATCCATGTAAGTAGATTCAGTGTGAGGGGCCCGGGTATGGGGGACATTTTTTAGTCTTGGATAACACCTTTAAAGAGGCTCTGGGTTCAGGGTTCAGTGACGTGGCGGCGCGTGCGCAGAAGACATGGTCAGAGGCCGGGACAGGAAAGAAATGATCCTGTGCGCACGCGCCGGCAAGGAGACAAGTGCGCAGGCGCTAGAACTCAGCGCTGGACCCACCGGTCTAGCGCTGTCACTCAAAATGCAAGGGGGCGTTATTTAGTGGACACTGCAGCATTAGAAATGAAAAGGGGCGTAAGTGCTTGGACGGCTTCAGCAATGCTTGGACGGCGTAACCCCGCCTCCGAGTGCTCCAAAGGCTCATTTAAATATTTGTAAAAGTTACTGTTTCTTCAAAACTGGACATCTTACATCACTATCAAAAGTATGGCTTTTATCAGCGGCATCAGCCCTACCAGGCTATAAGCCTGGTAGGGTAGGTTGCATTTGGGTGACAGAGCCTCTTTAAGTAGCTACTGTCAAGTCAATAGTCAGCTATAGCTGAACGAATAAGGTGTATGACCACTAAACATGCCTAGGGCAGCATAAACCCTAAATAGTGTCCTGCATGTTTTTTACCCATAAAAAAACGCAATCACAGGCTTTTGCATTGCATTTATAAAATAGCAACAAAACAGCAACATATACTGTACACCCATTCTTAGTTTAAGTTCCGATATTAAGCCATATAGGTGCTCAAAGGGGTTATCCAAGTTATATTTATTGATGACCTATCCTCAGGATAGATCAATATCAGATCGGCAGGGGTCCGACACCCGGCACCCCCGCCGTTCAGCTGTTTGAAGCATAGGCCAGCGCTGCATCCTCTTCATTGTGGATGTTACGGCGAGCAGGTGTAATTACGCCTAACCGTTCCATTAATTTAAATGGGAGGGCTCGTTCCCATATACTTGTATGGGAACGAGCCGTCCCATTGAAATGAATGGGACGATTAGGTGTAATTGCACCTACTCACCGCTACTGATGTTACAGCGAGCAGGTAAACAATGAAGAGGACGAAGCACTGGCATGGCGCGAGCCACCGCTTCAAACAGCTGAATGGCGGGGGGTGCCGGGTGTTGGACCCCCTCGATCTAATATTGATCTATCCTGAGGATAAGTCATCAATAAATAAGGATAAGTCATCAATAAATGAGTTTTATGCTGTATTTATGCTTTCTTAACATGCTTTATTTAATTTAATGACAATTGGAGCAGTTTACTCTATTAATACAAGATGTTTTTGCCTCAGCTGGTACACATAGCTGCATACATTCACTTACAGATGTGCCCATCTTTACCTTAGCTCTAATTTGGCTGAGAACTCCCAATTTCTCATGAACACGTTTCACTACAAAATTGTGACATGAAATGACATTCATTGAAAAGACATTGAGGATGTTTACAGCTATTTTTATTACTTTTTTGTTAGCATGATATTTATATCTTCTACAATAACATCGCCTGCACAAACTCTAGTATGAGCATATGAACGAGCGATGACTGCAATCGCCTCAAATTGTTAACCTCCACATGCCTCCTGTACTAAAGGGCTAAACAATTTATATGAGCAAGGCAAGATAAAGGACAATATGGAAAATCCGTTGGATCTTATCACAAACACTGTATATATTATTAATGAGAGAATTTTGATAAGGAGTGATCTTTTGAAATGTGAGTAAACAAGATAAGGAATGATGCAATGGCCGTCAATAACTGTTGGCTGAACACTCGTTACTATCTCCTCCGACTTCCTGTACACATACAAGTTCAGTTTGGCCAAACCTGAATGGAGGAGACAGGAGAAAGCAGCCGCCAGATACCTCTGGCAGTAGTTTATCTCCCAAGACAACAAAAAGTTTTGGCGCTGAAATTCAATGAGCTTGATCCTTTTCTATCCTTACATCATCTGTGCACATTAGAATATGGTATGGTCCCACTGAAAATGGCAGGTTTAGTTTAGTCAACTGCAGTATAATGTGCATGGGGGCCTTTGTTTTCCTGAGAAACCTTTAAAAAAACCTAAAAGGTAATGAAAATGAAAAGCAAAGAAAGAGAAGATGTTATATTCAGTTACAATGCATTTAGAGTCTTCAGACCCTCTCACTTTTTTCACATTTTGTTATGTTGCTACCTTGTTCCAAAAAATAGAAAATAAAGTCTTCCTCCATCTGCACTCAGTACCCTATAGTTAGAAATGAGCGAAGTTCTTAATAACGTATTTGGCTGCTTTGCCAAATTTTACAAAAAAAATTGCTTCATGACGAATGACTTCACTTTGTGACAAATTATGTTATGCATTTCTTTGTAAACAGCGAGTGCAATGACGGGGAATGTGCCGTTCCGTCATTGAACCCCTCAGATGCCACATTCATCGCTGATCCCGGCATCTAAGATTAGGCCTTTCAGGGGTTAATCATTTTTTAAAAAATTGTTGTACTTACCTTATCCATCTTAGCGCGAAGAAGCCGCAGCTGCCATCTTGCTTGAAGATCTAGCGCAAAATCTCACATAGTAAGTGGTGATGTCATACCTCACCAGGTGCGAGCTTTCACGCAGGATCTTCAAGCAAGATGGCTGTGGCGGCCTCTTCTCACTCAAATGGATGAGGTGAGTATGATTTTTTTATTTTTACCAGCATTTCAGGGAAAATTGATTTGTTACCACAAAGCACAAGGAAATTCGGCTTCGCGGTGAAATTCAGATCGAAGCAAAATTTAGTTCTGGGGCCTCCCATTTCTCTTGATCAACTCTCAGAAAGTCAAGAAACTATTGTGACAGCTGACCTACTGTCTGTGTGTCCAACCTCAGAGATGGTCTAGAGGTCCTGAGGTCTGGTTGCCTACTGGATATTTGGTGAAAGTGAGAGTATTGACCTCTTGAAATCCTTGAGATGGAGCACAATGTAAAAGACTGAATGGAACCACTGGGAACTGTGACCAAGAGAAATAGCCCTTGGAAGCACTTCTCTGACGGTGATTAATACCTAACAAGCAAGAGTGTCTAGTTGCATGTTGTCTGGTTATGGTCTCTTTGAAATGAACTCTCACAGGTCTGACAACAAAAGTTCTAAACTGTTCAATGTTCTTAACTCTTTTTCATAAAGTTTAAGAAGTTGAAAATCTTGTGTTTCACTGACAATTGCTATAAGCCTTAATTAAAGGGATAGTAACCATATTACTTAAAGGTGCTGCCAGGATTAGAAAAACATTGTTGCTTTCTTCCAAAGATATAACTACCCCTGTCCATGGGTTGTGTCTGGTATTGCAGCTCGGCTCCATTGGGGCCAATGGGATAGAGCTGAAATACAGTACACAACCTATGGACAAGGATGGTGCTGTTTTTGGAAAAAAGCGGCCATGTTCTTTCTAATCCTACCCCTTTAAAGGGAACATGTCATCTCCGAAACACCCCCTGAACTAGAGTAGGCGTTGTATAGTGTAAGTGATGCTGAATCCGAATATGTAAGTTTTATCTTCATACTCACTTCCATTCCGACGTTGTGCTCCCAAAAACCTGCAGTAAAATGCACTGACAGGACTCCGATGCTCACTCACATAACGGAGAGGACTCAAAGAAGAGTCCACTGAGTGCATTTTGCTGCCGGTTTGTGGGAGCACAGCGTCAGAATGGAAGTGAGTATGAAGATAAAACTTACATATTCGGATTCAGCATCATTTACACTATAAAACGCTTACTCTAGTTCAGGGGGTGTTTCGGAGATGACAGGTTCCCTTCAAGTACCATTGTATTAATAATTGTTTTAGGGTGCATTAGGTAAATATTGGCCAAACTCTCCAATGTTGGTGGGACTAGCCAACCATCTAATATGTATGGGGTTGTACCGACTCTTCCCTAACAGATAAGCTTGGGGTAAGAAGAATTGAGCAATGTTGAATTTCAACACCCAATCCTTTTGTTCTCTAGAGAAATAAGCAACCGTCAGAGTTGTCAGGCAACAGCTAAATCATTCAGAACTTACATGTTCGGCTGAGCTATGCATGTGCAGTATACAGTATGTGGTCGTCCCGAAGAACAGCTAATGAAGGTGTATGGACATCTTAAAAAAAGTTGGTTTGCAATTGAGGACTTCATCCCACCTACATTAAAAGTCTGGTGAGTAGCGTTCTCCAGGAATCTCCAAGTGGGATGACCATTATAGAGTCAGAACTGAGCTGCTAATCTGACAACAAAGTAAAGGCAACCCTCAAGATTCTGAACCAATTGTATGAATGGAGGCAACAAAATAAAAATATTGATAAAAAGTGATTTCTGTGCTAACATGAAAGAAACCTTACTATAGAAATTATAGAACACTTTTACCCCTTGTTCCACCTATCGTAACCCCATGACATCATAGCACCATGTTCCAAATGAAGCTGTGGGTAGTAATTTCCCAACCACCTTTCATGCCATATTACCATTAGTAGCTTTAAATTTGCGACCAAAAAGTGGAAAGCGAATGGGGAAGTCTAAGGTTATGATTTACGTGTGGGTGGAACGTGGTTGTATACAAACTATATAACTACCCGTGTTCTGCGCTTGTGTGCTACATAGAAACCACTGAAGCAAATTATGTCTCTTGTAAGTTCTCTGGGCGTTCTGTACATCTTTCTGCTGGGGTTCCAGTCACTGACCAATGCGGCAGGTGAGTGGGGTTGTATTATATCTCCCCTATTGCTTGATTACGTGGGACATTTTGGAAATATAATTCTGTAAACTTGAAATAGCTAGAAGGTTGTAAACTATAAAAAGACATTCAAGTATATGTAAAAGGATGGTTGCAAAATTGTGATTGTTGTTACTGTAGCTGTAAGATGGCCATGGATGTGGCCGTCCTAAAAAAAGCCTGACTGTAGATGATGATCGTTACATCTAGAATGGAAATCTTTTTCAGTTATTTTGAGTATTTATCAAGCATGCAGGCAGAGATGAAAAAAGGGTTTGTTGTACAATTCTTGTTCGTGGTCTCTGTTTTCATGGGCATTCACTTTCATGGGCATCAGCTGCAATACCAAATGTCGCCTGTGGACAAGAGTGGCACTGCTTCTGGAAAAATAAGTGGAACATTTTTCAAATCCTGGAGAATTAGAAACAAGGCATAACTAGAAATAGAAACAAGGCATAACTCATTGTGTGTTTTGTCGTCTTAGTATTCGATTGTTGTTATACGTATACCAGGAAGCCATTACCACTGCGGGCTGTCAAAGGATACATAATGCAGCACTCTGCAGAGGTGTGCGACCTTGATGCCATGATGTAAGTGACATTCTGAATTGAGCTTACTGTAGTAACCTGTTGATGACATTGTATACTTTGCATGCAGGAGTCATCTGTATAAAAATTGAACTACTTTGTAAACACATTACTGGTCCTGAGGTGCAGCCTATATTATACTCCAGAGCTTCATTCACAATGCTGCCCAGAGGTCAGAGCCACAATTTCCAGGTTTTACTAAAGTGGTATGTGGACTACAAGAAGGGGAATGGTAGGGCAGACGGGAGAGAGTGGTGCTTGTCCACCCCAAGTGGGCCACTATTAGCCCTGGGGCCACTGTCCATCCTGTATCCATGCTAGTTACACCTCTGCATTAAGCCTTGTTCACACATAAGTTATTTGATCAGTTATTTCCATCAGTTATTCTGAGCCAAAACCAGGAGTGGAGGCTACACAGAGATAAGGTGTAATGGAAAGATCTGCACCTGTTCTGTGTTTTTAACCTGCACCTGGTTTTGGCTCACAATAACTGGTGGAAAAAAGAAAATGCAAATGTGAATAGAACCCGAACAGAACTCCAAAGCAAAGCATCTCCAAACAAACCACATACAGTTGCTTTACATTTTTGTATTGTTTCATACCTGCTATACCTGCATTGTTAATATTACTTGGGGGTTATTTACAGTTAACAGGTTTGTATGACATTCAAAAGACCACAAGAAGTTGGTAAATATGATAAAATAATTAATTATATTCACTGCTTCCTGCTGTTACCATCAATGCCACTGTAGTCCTCACTTCCCGTCTGTGTTTACTTAGCTGTAGTGGTGATGTAGCCAAATAACCATGTCCCGAGAAGTTAGTATTGGGGTCATTTATCAAACTGGTGTAAAGTAGAACTGGCTTAGTTGCCCATAGCAACCAATCACATTCCTCCTTACATTTCCCAAAGGAGCTGTCAAAAATTAAAGGTGGAATCTGAATGGTTGCTATGGGCAACTAAGCCAGTTCTACTTTACACCAGTTTGATAAATGATCCCATATGTGTTTCACCACTTTAAGTGCATCATATCCACCCACGTTCCATTCTTCTTGGCAATATAATTGTTCTTTTGGAATTGTTCATATATGATCATCTATTCTTCAAAATTTGTGGCAGGGAATGAATGATTGAGAATTATAGAATAAAATTCCATAATATAGTTTCTATTTTGAATAAAGACATAGTTTACCCTTGTTATATTATTGCAGTTACTCTGGAATTTAATCTTTATTATTTTTCTATGGTGTATAGTTCATTACAACTAAATTTTAAAAAATCTGATTTTACAGATTAATCACAAAGAGGTTTAGAGTTTGTGCTAATCCCAAAGACAAATGGGTCATGAGGATCATCACAAAACTAAAGTAAGTTTCATGTCCTGTATGTTGCATTAGCTCTTTTAGAAGGAAAAGATTTGGAGAAAAAAATGTAATATAGATAGATAGATAGATAGATAGATAGATAGATAGATAGATAGATAGATATATGAAACGAGAGAGAGGGACATGTAATATTCCACTGAAAATGGGAGAAGCAATACAGTTCTCCTTCCAAAAGAACAAGGGTACTGATTGTCTCAGCATTATTCCTCTCTGAATGAGGCATGCATTTCAATTCTTCTTCATCCAAAAGGATCAAAGTACTGGAGGTCTCAAGAGAAAATTGCCCCAGTTAGCTGAGTGGCCTTGGGGGGTTCTCTTATGGATGCGTTTTCTCATTAGGGAGACCAAGTGTGCATAAGGAGTATTGTAGTCCAGTCAACGCTGCTCTGTCTCTGTAATTTTTTGTATCTTACATCTGCTGGCATCAGATAGACCTAGTTCTTTTTTTTTTTTTTTAAAGACAGCTAATTTTCATATCTTTTGGGGGTCTGGGAAATAAATTCAAATTAGCTTTCCTTCCAAAAACTGAGAACTGGATTGCACTTCTCATTCAAAGACGCATAATACTGGGACACTCAGTACTCTTGTCCTTTCTGAAAGAGAACTGGATTGTACTGTACTTCCCATTTCTAGTGGAGTATTACACACTCTCTCTCTTTCTCTCGCTCTCTCTCTATCCAAATTTTTTGAGAAATTTGGAACGAATTCCGAATTGGTAGAAACAGTTTGCTCATTCTCTAGTTATCTAGTTATCCTAGAATGACAATTTATCATCACCTATTCAGAGGATAGGAAATAAGTATCTGATCGATCAGGGATCCCACTGCAGGAAACCTGCGCACTAACTTTAAATGGAGGGGGGGGGGTGTCAGACATGCACATCACTCAATTCAAGGTTTATGGTACACTGCTCGGTTATCTCCAGCAGTTCCATAAAGTTTAAATGCAGAAGCTCAACCACCACTCAGTTCAAATGAGTGTGCAGGATGCCTGTTCTTGTAATTGGTAGGGATCAGTAGCAGGGCAGAGCAAAATCCAGTGCAAGCACACCCTGCTCCACTGCACCTGGGCCAGCTGTAGAGTACAACAGCCTGAATTAAAGGGGTTGTCCAGGATTTTTAATATTGATGACCTATCCTTAGGATAGGTTATCAATGTCAGATTGGCGGGGGTCCGACACCCCTCCAGTCAGTTGTTTGAGGAGATGGTGCACTCAGTGCCCTGCCATCTCCCTTCTCTCTTCCTGTTGTCGACTGTATGTCTATGGGACAGCAGAAGCAGGCAGGAAGAGAGAACGGAGACGGCAAGTGAGCACTGTGCGTCGTGTCCCGTACAGCTGATCGTCGGGCTGCCCGGTGTCAGACCCCCTGCAGATCTGACAGGTCATCAGGTTTAAAAAGCCTAGAAAACCTCTTTACCAAAGTAAGGTCCAGACTACATGGCCAGACTGTTGTTATAGCAGGTGTTCTGGAATACAAGTATGCAGGGCACTCCAAACTGTACAACCAAACTTATTACGGGGGTTGATACAGACTACCCAGCCAAATAACTTTCATAGTCTTATAGTCAAGGTTGAGACTGCACAGACTGCCATGCTACAACCATAGAAACTTATTTGCCAACTATAACTAGGAAAAGATGGTTCAAGACAAAAACAAAGCTCAAAGTGAATTCAAATTATATATATATATTATTGGGCTTTATTTATGCCATATTTTAAAGTGAACCTGCAGCATTCGATTAGTAATACATACATGTTTTTGCTTTATAGGAAAAAGGAGAAAAACAGTGCACAAGCCTTAAAGAAAGCAGCACAGCCTGCTGGGATCTGAGCATAAAACAAGGATATTTTTCTTTCCAAAATAAGCTATGTAATTCTTTATTGTCCATACACTGCTAACTGTATTATTTTACTTCATATCATATTGCATGATTTCAGCACTTTCTTTACAAAAGATTATTGCAGCTGCTCAGATACAGACAGAACGCATTGGTTGAAGAAGTATTTTTGGAAGTCTTTAAAGTCTCACTTTTTTCCCCAAGTCCTGTACCCCAATAATGTTTATAAACATACCAAACTATGCCATAAGCAAATTATCACCTCATTTCCAGTAGTCTTTCTCCCGCCGGTTCCTCCATGCCTTTTTCTCACTACTCATAATAAAGTGGTAAGTAAGTAAAGTGCATAATGCCTCATCATTGCCCTCATGACCACTATTTACATATGCTTCTCCTCCAGACCGGTATTTTAGAGAAATGTTTGCCATTGGTGGTTCAGTGGGTATTCTTCTGTACGTGTTGCATGTGCTAAGCTGTGACTGTCATACAGCCAAGGGGCTCAAATGGAGAACCAAGTAGCTATTTCTACAAAAAGCAGTTGGTACATAGAATGTATAAAATGTAGTAAAACCCAACATAGAAGAATAGCTGGTCTAACCATGTATACTGGAGGACGTACCTGATAGAAACCAGGTACAAAGAAACTGCAGTCATGGTGTATGCTGAGTTGGGGGAGGGGGTGTTAAGCTGGAGCTGTGCTCATTTTGCTAACCAATTAAATGACAATCTTTTTTTTATTTTAGCAGTGGGGGCATAAGCCATGATTATGATTGTGGGAATACACCAGTTAAGGTGCTATTGCAAACTCACTGTTTATAAACTGCTGTGCTTGGTATTGCAGCTCATCCCATTCAAGTACTCCTGGAAGGTAAATACAACAGCTCATGAAGCTGGAGCAGAAGATTAATGGCTCTAGTTGTCACAGCCAATCTCTGTCCTCACACCTTTGCTCCCTAGGGTCCAGTGCAGCAAAAAGAAGGGGCACCCTTTCCTCCCCCGGGCACAGGGCACACCCTGAATCTGGGGCTCCTGGCTTATTGTAGTTGGGGTGCCCTTGACGTTAGGTGTTCAGATGGGTGCAAAGTAGGGTGTCTAGAGTGCAATGGCCAATGTATGGTGTAAGAGTCAGAAAACCAAGCTGGAAGTAGCAGAATAAATGTCTCTTTTTACTGTACTACAAAAAAGGAGTTGTAGTACATCCAGCTATACCAAGACCCAGTTCCAACTGTACACAGTGTAATTCTCTCCCAGATAGCAGTTTATGTATTTAGGAGGAGGGAGTTATGGCCCTCTTTCTTTTCTATCTGGCTAAAGTCTCTCTCAGTAGAATCTATGACATGCAATTGTACTCTGGCAATAATGGCTGTAATGTGCTCTGCAAGATACAGGGTCTTAATGGCACATCTGGCCAGGACATGTTCAAATGTGAAGGGTGTCTTAACAGTGTCCCTCCACTGCAGTAAAGTCTGAATAGCTGTAGTCGCAGATCAACTTATTGACTCCTATGACCATGCAGATCCCAAGTTCTCCTCTTTCTGTCCTCTTTCTTTAGATCTGGCAGAGATCTGTTAGTCTCTGGAACTTGAGGCCTAAGAAGAAGGAGCGCATGGCCTTCGCTTCATTCTCTGAAACTCCAGTCTAGACTCTCCTAAATGTTAGGTATAGGGCCAGCCGACTTCCTGCCTCCTATGGGGGCTGAGCCAGGGTTATTAACCCTGCATTTGCCATCCATACACACTATACTGCGTTACATAAATGGTAATACAATACTTTATATAAAATTAAAGAACAAACCTATCTGCAGATACCCCTGCACTGGGGTACTGCAAAGATCTCCATAAAAAAATGAAAAAATTAAAGTCTGATGTGTTTTTTCCAGCTGGATCATTAAAGCATTATATTGTCCTTATTTTAAGCTAATTTTGTAATTCATTCCTACTGCAGACTCAGTGGTTAGCATTGTGGTTTTACAGCATTTGGATCATGCATGCACGTTTATATAATGAAGATTGCACTTTTCTATATATCTATGTCAGATTCTTGCCAAAACATGATGTGTTACTGTATATGCCTGAGAAATTCTACTGTGAGTCCCACTGTAGATAGGAACCCATGTGAATGAATTTTCTCTATAGATTTTCAGAGTATGTTGGTACTGTATAAATCTTAATGTTTGAGATGTGACCTATGCTGAGTGCACATTGCTTTAATCAGTGAAACATGTTGGACTATATTTTTGTCAGAATTTCTTTCATTAATCAAGTCTAAGCATTTACCGAGCTTAGTAAATGTAGTATAAGAATAATTGACCTGTATCTGTTCTATGCTTTGAAACTGTTTACTGACCAACAGATTCGCATTAATACAGTTACTCTAAAAACCCTCCGCCTGGTTCCTTATTGCATATTAGACCCAAGGTGTATATTATTTAATAATTTGGTGTAATATATTCAAATGAACCGTGCTAAGCTGTAATGAAATTCTAATCCCTTGTATAGACATACTTGAAAAATTGATCTTTTATTTAATGAACCTACTTGACCACTCAAAAAGTTCTATTTCAGCATTATAATTTGTTTCACGCCAGCCCAGTTACATCCATACATTGTGAACACTTTCATTATGGGCAGCTGGGTCACCACTGTAACCACCACTCAGACCGCCAGTCCAGAGCTTGTTCTCCAGTGTAGACAGTAGGTCGGTCTCTGCTGTGTGAAGGGCTTCTTGTGAACTACAGGATTACACCAGCATCTATCAAATGCCTCCTGGTTGCTCCAAGGCCCCTCACCACCTAGCTCTATCCTCTTTGTTCCTCTGTATGTCCTCCCTGTATAGAGTACAGCTGGAGATATTGGGGGTCATTTATAATGCTGAAATATACCTATATTAGGCGTATCTCAGGAGCAGATTGCAGTGCAATGGTTATTTATGCAGCAATCTGCGACCTCTCCCCGCTCACTCCAGGTCTAAAAAAGTGGGTGTAGCATGGACGGGGCGGCAGGCTCATGTCATTTACAATTTTCTACACCTGTTTCCGGCGTAGAAAAAGGTCTAAATGAAAGACAGCTCAGAAGCGGTCTTACATTTAGAACTGGTGGAGGATCCACCGAAGTTGTGAAGAGGCCGGACAAGTTTATAAGTTATCCCCTATCCATAAGATACAGGAAAGCTACCTTATCGCTGGACGTCTGACCGCAGGGATCCTGACCAATCCTGAGAACTGGGGTGTTGCCGAAGGTCGTGCACACGTACTGCTGCTCCATTCATTCTCTATGGGAGCGCATATAGAATGAATAGGACCCCCATTTTTGGGATCGATGGAAGCCTATGTGGATAGGGCATAACTTATAAACTTAGCATAACCCCTTTAATAATTGAGTTATGTTATTTAAAGGGGAATGCTGATTTTTTTGTTATTTAACCCCTTCACCCCCGGAGCTTTTTTCGGTTCTGCATTTTCGTTTTGCGCTCCCTGCCTTCAAACAGCCATAACTCTTTTATTTTTCTGTTCACATAGCTGTATGAGGGCTTGTTTTTTGCGGGACAAGTTGTACTTTCCAACGCCACCATTTATTATTGCATACGGTGTAGTGGGAAGCGGGAAAAAAATTCCAAACCGGGTGAAATTGCAAAGAAAACGCTATTCCGCTACAGTTCTAAGGGTTTCTTATTTACAGCGTTCGATGTGCATTAAAACTGATCCGTTACTTTCATTCTACTGGTCAGTACGAATCCGGCAATACCTAATATGTATAGTTTTTCCTGCGTTTTCATAGTGATAAAATAATTAGAAAGTTGCCCTTTTTTTTTTTTTTTTTTTTCCTTGTCAAATCTTGACCCCTATAACTTTTTGGTATTTATGTGTACAGAGCTTTATGGGGGCTCATTTTTTGCGGGACGATCTGAAGTTTTTATTGATACCATTCTGGGGTGTGTATGACTTTTTGATCACTTTTTATTTAATTTTTTTTAGAAAAAAAAGCGACAAAAAACGGCAAATCGCCATTTGGACGCTTTTTTCCGCCACACAATTCACTGTATTGGAATTTTTTTTTATATATTTTAAAAG
This sequence comes from Rhinella marina, assembly GCA_900303285.1. Classification (NCBI taxonomy): domain Eukaryota; kingdom Metazoa; phylum Chordata; class Amphibia; order Anura; family Bufonidae; genus Rhinella; species Rhinella marina. Next base: position 11,917 of record ONZH01009093.1, on the reverse strand, counting down.
TACGGGCGTTTTCGGTCACGATGATACCCATGATGTCTATATTTATTGTTATTTAGGTATTTATTTTTTACTTATACGGAAAGGGGGGTGATTTGAACTTTTACATCTTTTTTATTTTTTATATATTTTTTAACTTTTTTTTTTAATTTTTTTTTTACTATTAGAAAGCTCAAATATGGGCTTATATATTGTGGCTTTTTTTTTTTTTCTTTATGAGCAATTCTGGGTTTTATAGACTCAGAAAGACATTAATTGCTCATTTCTTATCCTGGCCTGCCATCTAGTGGCCAGAATAAGAATTGCACTTTGAAAACTGTAATCCTCACCAGCGAGGATTACAGTTTTCATATGGTGTACAGACACCCCGATTGGCCACACGGGGTGTCTGTACACCACCCGGAAGCGAACGCTTCCGGGTTTAGCCGCAACTAGATGCCGTGATCACGTGTGATCACGGCATCTAGTCAACCCGGAAGACGCCGCCGATATAGTAGGTAGCGGCAAGTCTCTGCTGTTAGAAACAGCAGAGACTTGCCGGCCATGACGCCCGCCGCACCCGCGAGCGGGCGCCATGTGCCCGCATCGCCCCAGCGCCGTACATGTACGGCGCTGGGGGTGAAGGGGTTAAAGGCTATGTATACCTTCTGAAGCAATTTTTGTTTATGAATGATATTACTCATTTTTTGCTAAAAATGATATTTTCAATTGTCCTTTATTAAAAATATTGAGCCGTTCTCTCAGAAAGGGTTAGCTGTTTTTCTAATTGTGTGACTGGTACTTTCACTTTCACATATACACTTAACACACATTCTTATCACTAATTGCTGAAATCTCTGAACCAGAAACCGTTCCAAATAAGGGGTGTGCAGGAACAGAAAGAGTCTGACAAAGCCAAAGCCTAAATTACTAGACTTGGTTGCTGACTATGATTGCTGACAGACATCTCATGCTGTATTTTATGATGGACAAAGCTTGGTTTCATTTATCAGGTCACATAAAATCTCAGAATATGAGGAACTGGTCTGCTGAAAATCCACATTTCACTCACGAAACACCACAGTGTTAGGAACACAGCCTACAAAAACACGAAAATGTGCTAAAACGGTATACAATCTTTATTAATCACAATAATCACAAATACATATAAAAACACAATTAACCATGATGGCGGGAATAGCATAAAAAAGCAGCAGATACACTGGTATAGAAAGAGTTACATCCATAGCATATTGTCAAGCCACGTTCTAGATACATCAAAGATAAAGTGCATAGTGTTAAAGTACAACATAAGCGTACATAAAATGTGGCATATAGACACTGAAAATGAACAGAGTTGTAATTACCAACCAGTGGGTCCGCACCTCGTCACCCCAACGTACGTTTCGCACTGTTGCTTCCTCAGGGAAGGAAGGTGTTATAGTGTTAGGAACACGAATAGTGGGCCCAATTTCCTTTAAAAACTGTGAATACTGCTATTTACCAGGACATCTTTGCAACCAGTTTTACAACCAACTCACACCAGAAGAAAAAAATGTCATGCTTTTTTCAAAAAGATGGGGCAACATGCCGCACCTCATGGAACTCACTGGCACGGGTTCATGAACTGTTTACGGTGGAGCAAACTGTGAGCAATGGGTTATGGCCTCCACGTTCCCCAGAGTTTCCACATGCGATTTTTATTTGTGAGGAAACAGAAAGTGTCCGCTAACAATCCACATCTCCTGGATGAACTCAAGGAAAACATCACAAACACTATCCGCAGCATCACAAGCAGTATCAGCCATCATAATCCGATGTGCCCAAAGATGCATAGACTGGAACGGGGACCACTTTCAGCATCTTTTGTGATCTGTGAGTCATTAAAAAAACACTCCACTTGCTCATTCATCTTGTCAAACTATCGCTGCCGGCAGGCTACTTTTTCGTGGGCTGCCCTGTATAATAAGAAATTATTTTCAAATGCAAATACATGTATTTACAATTTTTTGCTTAAAAACCTTTCTTAAACCAATAATCATTTTCTTAATTAACTTTTATCAAAAAGCTACATATAAAGTGACCCCATAACAGCCCTCTAATTGAGCAGTAATAAGGAAAGTACAGGACAGATAACTGTAACACATAGAGACAGGCTTCTCAGCCTGCCTCTCCCTACCACAGCCACTACTGCTACAAGTATAACATATTTTACAATGTCCCTGTCTATAGACCACAGCAGCTAATGGGTTCAATGGCTGGGCTCACCCATGTCAAGACTGGCTGTCATTCACCTCTGGGCTACTGTGATGATCACAGTCATGTGATGATCTTGTCCTTGTCCGGTCAACATCCCCAATCCTTCACTATGAAATTAAGTCTGTGAAATGTAACTGCAAGTTGTCGATTGCTTCATCCATTAAAGTGAGTTCATCTGTAATACAAGCGATATGCAGTTGTTGGTAACTTTACTGGTTAGGCCTGTTGTACAGGAAATGTTTTAAAACGTGCAGGACATTGACAGGTGATGACATCTAACTTTTACATCACAGAAACTGTCGGGCAACTCAGGCCACCAGTGAGCTGAGTAGTAAAAAAAAAATTAGTGATCCTAGTCACAAGATTCATCACTTGTAATGTCTTACCTCTGTCGGTATTAGGCTTTGTTCATACTGGATTCTAGTGTTTTGATGACAAAATTAGTATAGCCTGCTGAATTATTCTTGTCATTAAAAAACTTGCAAATCCTCAACAGAAATCTAATGGACCCATTTATTAGTCAATATGATTCTGCTTGCATCTGTTTTCAAATGGGCCCATCATACCAGTCATGACTCTGATAAATGGAATTGTCCCACCAGCACATCTTTTGCCCATTAGGGCATATCATTGTCGTAGAGAGCGTCCTTAACTTGAGACCACTCTATGGGTCTTAGCTGAATGCTGCTAACAAGCAGTATCTCTGCATTTGGCTGACTTTGGCTTTCAGTGTATTAGATGAGTGACCAACATGAGTATTGCATTTCCTCTACAGCTACCTTTTCAGGAGAACTTATCAGGTGACAGCAACTTTCCATGGCAAAATAGGCTGCTTGCTAGGGGGTCTCACCAAAAAAAGGTGACTAAACAAGCTCTTGAAGAACAGAGGCCCTGACAGTAGTGGGAAAAAGCCTTAAAGGGGATTTCCGTAACCTACACTTACATATTGAAGACCTATCCCATGATAGGTCATCACTGTCTGATTGGTAGCAATCCAACTCCTGACACTCATACAAATTAGCTGTTAGAGGTATAAATGAAATATACCAAGCACAGGGCCATAAGTTAGGTCATGTGAGAAAGATAGCCAAGGGTACACCCAAGTGTCATGACCCCTTCCAACAGCTGGTGTGAAAGTGAGACCAACACTGATCAGATATGATGGCCTGTCCCCAGGATAAGTCATCAATATTTAAGTGTTGGAAAACTCCTTCAAAGGGCTTATCCACCTTTAGGGCCTCTCGTCCAGTCTCCAGTCCCCCACCCCCTCACATGGACCTGAACAGCAATTCACACTTACATGCTCCTCACCACATGGTTCCAGCTCCTTCTGTCCCCTTCTGCCATGCTCTGGTCCCGCTTGTCAACATCCAGTCTGAAGGGGGTCAAGTGTGCCAATGCCGCCAATGACTGGCCACAGAGGTGACTTGTCCCCCATGTGTCACGTGACCCATGGACATAAATCACGGGAGAAACACCACTGCTGTGGTTAGCCATTGACTGCAGAAGCACACTTGACACCCATGAAAACAGATGCTGACAAGTGTGACCAAAGTGGAGCAGTGAGGGACTGAAGAAGCCAGAACCCTGTGGCAGGGAGCAGGTAAGTATGCCTGTCTCCCCAGATCTGGCGACGTGGGGGGGACCAAAAGGCCTTAGAAAGGGGTTAACCCTTTTATGGCCTATTTGCATGACCCGATACAGAAGGCAATGATTGGGAATAGAACTGTTTGCTCCTGATCATTGCCCACTCATTAGCTGCATTTACATACAGCAATCATCCCCTCTGTATGGGCATGGATGATTATTACTACGATCATTCCTTCCCAGACGGAGTCTTTGTGTGTCAATAGCATATCACTGTTTATACAGGGTGATGTGTGCCAAGACACCATGTTTTTACCTGCAGCTTTTACACTGCCAATTGGGTATCAGCTTTCATAAGAAAGTCCATTCCCAATAATTGACCCAATCCTCACAACAGGAAGAATCTCCTAAACCTTTTACAACTGCTTCATGTTACTGATAATTCTTTATTACCTGTATTTAACAGTAACATATTCCACAGTGCTGTACGTTGAAAATCACATCTTACATGTTGAGCCGACTCTTTTTCCCCTTCTAGGTATGGCATATGCATCTTCAATTTCACAGGAAGCAGACAAACTAAGGCCCCTTTCACACAAGCGAGTTTTCCGAGCGGGTGTGATGCGTGACGTGAACGCATACCACCCGCCCTGAATCCTTACCCATTCATCTCAATGGGTCTGTGTACATGAGCGTTTTTTTTTCACACATCAGTTCTGTGTTGCGTGAAAAACGCAGCATGTTCTATATTCTGCGTTTTTCACGCAGCCCTGGTCCCATAGAAGTGAATGGGGCTTCAGTGAAGAACGGATTGCATCCTAAAGCAAGTGTGGATGCAATGTGTTTTTCACTGAAGGTTGCTAAGAGATGTTGTTTGTAAACCTTCAGTTTTTCATCACACGCGTGAAAAATGCATCAAAACGCATTGCACCCGCGCGGAAAAAACTGAACACCTGAATGCAATCGCAGACAAAACTGACTGAACTTGCTTGCAAAATGGTGCGAGTTTTCCTGAAAGCAGCCTGAACGCATCCTGAGCCAATCCGTCACGCTCGTGTGAAAGGGGCCTAAACCCAAAGAAATCAATTTAGGCTACTTTTCACATCATAGTATTGAGATCCGTCATACAGTCATGGCCAAAAGTTTTGAGAATGATACAAATATTAATTTTTACAAAGTCTACTGCTTCAGTTTTTATAATGGCAATTTGCATATACTCCAGAATGTTATAAAGAGTGATCAGCTTAACAGCAATTACTTGCAAAGTCAATATTTGCCTAGAAAATGAACTTTATCCCCCAAAACACATTTCAACATCATTGCAGCCCTGCCTTAAAAGGACCAACTAACATCGTTTCAGTGATTGCTCCATTAACACAGGTGTGGGTGTTGATGAGGACAGGGCTGGAGATCAATCTGTCATGATTAAGTAAGAATGACACCACTGGACACTTTAAAAGGAGGCTGGTGCTTGGCATCATTGTTTCTCTTCTGTTAACCATGGTTATCTCTAAAGAAACACGTGCAGTCATCATTGTACTGCACAAAAATGGCCTAACAGGGAAGAGTATCGCAGCTAGAAAGATTGCACCTCAGTCAACAATCTATCGCATCATCAAGAACTTCAAGGAGAAAGCTTCCATTGTTGCCAAAAAGGCTCCAGGGCGCCCAAGAAAGACCAGCAAGCGCCAGGACCGTCTCTTAAAAGTGTTTCAGCGGGCTACCAGCAGTGCAGAGCTTGCTCAGGAATGGCAGCAGGCAGGTGTGAGTGCATCTGCACGCACTGTGAGGCGGAGACTCTTGGAGCAAGGCCTGATCTCAAGGAGGGCAGCAAAGAAGCCAGTTCTCTCCAGAAAAAACATCAGGGACAGACTGATATTCTGCAAAAGGTACAGGGAGTGGACTGCTGAGGACTGGGGTAAAGTCATTTTCTCTGATGAATCCCCTTTTCGATTGTTTGGGACATCTGGAAAACAGCTTATTAGGAGAAGACAAGGTGAGCGCTACCACCAGTCTTGTCGCATGCCAACTGTAAAGCATCCTGAAACCATTCATGTGTGGGGTTGCTTCTCAGCCAAGGGAATCGGCTCTCTCACAGTCTTGCCTAAAAACACAGCCATGAATAAAGAATGGTACCAGAATCTCCTCCGAGAGCAACTTCTCCCAACCGTCCAAGAGCAGTTTGGCGATCAAAAATGCCTTTTCCAGCATGATGGAGCACCTTGCCATAAAGCAAAGGTGATAATTAAATGGCTCAGGGAACAAAACATAGAGATTTTGGGTCCATGGCCTGGAAACTCCCCAGATCTTAATCCCATTGAGAACCTGTGGTCAATCATCAAGAGACGGGTGGACAAACAAAAACCTACAAATTCTGACAAAATGCAAGCATTGATTGTGCAAGAATGGACTGTTATCAGTCAGGATTTGGTCCAGAAATTGATTGAGAGCATGCCAGGGAGAATTGCAGAGTCCTGAAGAAGAAGGTTCAACACTGCAAATATTGACTTGCTGCATTAACTCATTCTAACTGTCAATAAGCTTTTGTTACTCATAATATGATTGCAATTATATTTCTGTATGTGATAAAAACATCTCACAAAAAACCAGAGGGCAGCAGATCATGTGAAAATATAATATTTGTGTCATTCTCAAAACTTTTGGCCATGACTGTAGGATCTCAAATCCGGAGGAAAAGGCTTCAGTTTTGTTCCTATTCATTGTTAATGGGGACAAAACTGAATGGAACAGATTGTTCCAGAATGCATTCCATTACATTTGGTTGCGCTTCCATGCCGGACACAAAAGCGCTGCAAGCTGTGTTTTTGAGTGCGTCATGGGATGCGGAGCAAGATCTAGCATGAAACATAATGTCAATGTTAAAGTCAATGGTGCCGGAACCGTTTTCTTTTGTGTCTGAGAAAACAGATCCGGTGCCATTGATTTGTCATTTTAGAGATAATTCAACCGGATCCATACATAACAGATGCAGCTGGTTGTATTATCCTAATGGAAGCGTTTTTGCTGATTCCTGCCGTATCCAGCAAAAACGCTGGTGTGAAAGTAGCCTTAAGAGATGGAAAGAACATATGAACTCCTCACAAATAGTTATTCATTTAGTCTGTACTCCATAGCCATCTTGTGGTTAGTACTATGATTGCTGCTATAATTGCGGTAGGGGGTTATCCCAATAACGCAATATATCATTAGAGTTATTATAACGTCACTGAATGTTTGTGGAGCACACGTAGATTTCATCATGAGGTGGTAAGTAGGAGAAAATGTAGCTCGTCTGGGAAAATCCAGATTGCCTTCATGAAGGAGAGGAGTGATCACAATCAGCCATAGGGACTTTCCTAGATGAACACAAGAGGTGTGTGACAGGGCCTGTCGCTACTGTCACTAAGTATATAAGTCTCTGGCAAAGAGATGTCACACATTAACCTAAATGCTCCAACGAGGGTGACAACAATGATCTCGATTCGCAGCCTGTCACTCGCTCTCACACTTCTCATACTCATGGGTGTTTCGCCAGGTAAGGAAGCATGGACTCAGATTTCTTATGATCCCTGATGTATGTTATGCTAGATACTTCAGAATTTATTTGTATACTCACACTTATGTTCAGCTGACATTTCGGTTGTAACTTGTAGCAGAGCTGAATTTGTCATCTTTGTGTACTCTGAGCTGAGGTCATGATGAGTTTATGTAAAGCACAGAACTAATGAATTGCTTCAAATGAAAAATTCCCATTCTGCTCTTGTATCTCCGTATATATGGCAAATGGCTGATAATTTTCAGAGCAAAAGAACAGAAATGACCACAATAATATGTAGCAGCACCCAGCTTGTCTGCAGTAGCAGAGCAGAGTTTGTTACTGGTTGCACATAGGATTGCTGGTAAACCTCCTTGGGTATCTTACCAGCAAGAATCACATTGCACAGATGCAGACATTGATAAGTCTACTCCATTATTTTTTGCACCAATATGTTTTCTATGGGTATTACAAGAATGGTATGCATTATGTTATGTAATGGTATTATTTGTTCTCAGTAATAAATTATTTTTATTGCATTTCAGCATTTGGGATGTTCGACTGCTGCACCAAGTATACGGAAAAAAGGTTTACGGTTAGACAAGTGGCAATGTTCGAGGGCTACTATTACCAGGACTCTGCAGCGGTCTGTGACATTGATGCCATTGTGTAAGTTCCCAGTAATGTATTATTATGTATTATGTATTACTAGTAGTATACTGTATACCGAAGTAACTTGTACTTGTAGTAATAGCTTTGTTAGTAAAAAAAAAAATATTATATGTTTATATTAAATATTATAACATTATTTTATGAAATATTTCATGTTTGTATGAGGAATTTCCGTAAGAAGCTACCACCATAATTTGGCAGGCGCACACCCGCTAACTAGAACGTTTCTCTTTGTTCCATCTACCGCACTGCGTTCTGCACATGGAGTCGCCTTGGTGCATTTACCTCTACTCAGTAAACATATAGAAGAGGGATCATTCTTCCTGTTGACTTATACAAGCACACAACGTTAGAAAGCACATAAAGCAAACACTTAGACCTTTTGACTTTTGCTTGTGCACGTTGCTATAGTAACACTATGAATGAGCACTGAGCCGTAACATAAGCAGAAATATGAAACGGTAAATCTCAGCTATTCACTTGTGAGTTTAGAGAACTGCACCGAGGCACTTCTACACAAGGCTAGACTGACATATATACACAGGTATCAGGGCCCCTCCCTCAGTAGCCACCGCAATGGCGGTACGTCTGCATTTCTTAATGTTTTTGTCTTTATTTCTAGTTTTAAAGTTAATACCAGACCATGCAGTGAACTGAAGAGAATCAGCTTGTGTGCCGACCCGACACAGAGCTGGGTTAAGAAGATGATATCCGCTATGTAAGTTCCTCTTTGAAAACCAGTAGATAGTTTGCATTTGATGCTTTACTTTGTCCGCCCTCATTTCCATATTCTTGGAATATCTGCTTTAAAACTGCATTTAGTTTTGAGATGTACAATGACGTCTATCACATATAGCCCCCTTGGAAAAACCCCCATTCATGAGCCCACAGCAGGGTTGGACAGGCCCATCAGAAAATCAAAGGCTTCTGCGGTGGGTCCAGATGCTGGCACAATAATGGACCCACTTGGCGTGCACCACCTCCCTCATACCCTTCTCTGGATATAGTGACGTCTCAGATTTGTACGGTGTGTTTCTTTAAAGGAGTTGTCTCACTTCAGTAAGTGGCATTTATCATGTAGAGAGGGTTAATACAAGCCACGTACTAATATATTGTTACTATCTATATTGCTTCCTTTGCTGACTGGATTCTTTTTCCCATCACATTATACACTGCTTGTTTTCATGGTTACAGACCAGCCTGCAATCCATCAGCGGTGGACGTGCTTGCACACTATAGAAAAAAAGCATTTTTTCCTATAGTGTGCAAGCATGACCACCGCTGATGGATTACAGTGTGGTCTGTAACCATGGAAACAAGCAGTGTATAATGTGATGGAAAAATGAATCCAGCCAGCAAAGGAAATAATATCGACAATCACAATACATTAGTAAGTGCGTTGTATGAACTTTCTCTACAAGAAAAATGCCTTTTGCTGAAAAAAGGGGAAGTACAAACTTTCCTTCGTGTCAACTGACCCTTTCCATCAATTCTATAGGAGGAAGCAGGCAAAAATGAGTAAGAAACAACAAAAGAGAAAACAGAAGAAGCTGTGCAAACGTATGAAGAAAAACTATGCGTAAAGCTGCTGGCATGATGGATACGGATCTGACAATGAATCTTCTTATAGAAGAGAAAGCTATATTATATGCAATACATAGATTATATGATCTAAATAGATATTATGTAAAGTATATGGGATTAATGCAAGAAAAAGGTCTTCAGCACTTCTAAACATCCAAATCTGCTGACAATCTTCTGGTATCAGGGATAAGCTAGAGCCAGAAAGGAGCTCAACAAGCCACTCAATCTACACAGGTACAGAAGTACCTGAACAGGTTAAAATGCAGATTATTATTTATCATGTTTTTTTTTGTTTTTTTACTTTAATTGTGTGGAAATATTGAAGGGCTCCTTTTAGCACAAAAAAATGCCAATCTGTATTATTCCACCATTATTATATCATCAAAAGGCCGATGGCATTGGGACATATTGGAGCATTGGCACAGTTGAGCTCATTGACAATTCTTATCCAAGATGTCAGCAAGTGTTCTCAAGTCTTAAAGGGGTATTACAGGATTGAGCTATTTTTTAAATAACCCCCTGCCTATAAAAACCGATGAAGGAAGTATACTTACCCCCCAACACACGGACATACTCTCAGTCAGAGGCGTAGCTATAGGGGGTGCAGAGGTGGCAGTGGCTACCGCGCCCAGGAGCCTGAGGGGGCCCAAAGACCCCCCTTGTGCCACATAAGAAGACACTGGTATAATGGAAAGTGCATGCAGGTCAAGTTACACCTCTGGCTGGAGGGAAGGGGTTAGGTTAAGAAATTGGCATGGGGGGGTGCGTTTAAATTTTTACCTCAGGCAGCACTAAGGCTATGTGCTTTAGCACTGAAGGAAGGGGGGCCCAAGCTGAACTCTTAGACCAGGGCCTATGAGCCTTTAGCTATGTGCCTGCTCTCAGTGGGCCCACTGTTGTCTTCATTGAGCTTTAGTCCCCCTATGTAAATCTCTGGCATGGAAGGGGCATGTGCACTGCTGCTGCAAATGACTAGTCTCAGCAGTGATGTGTCCCCAAGCCGCATGTGACCCAGCATGATTTGTGGCTTGGGGACACATTACCACTGAGGCCAGTCATGGGCTGCCACAGTGCATGTGACTCCATCAATCCATGCTGAAACTTTACATGCAGAGACCAAAGCTCAGTGGAGATAGTGGTGGGCCCACAAAGTTTGAACCGTGAGTTGGAGAGCAGGTTGCTTCCCTTCAGAGGTCCAGGGGGTGGGGGGTATATTAAAAAATAAGTCAGTCTTGGAATACCCCATTAAGGCTTCCTCTATATGTTTTTATTGTTTGTTTTTGTGGTGTTGCGGCATTTTATATACATTTTTGTAGCATTTTCTTGCTTTGTATATATTGTATTTTCGATTTCTCTATAGACTGTAAAGGGAATCTTTCACATGATTTTGGATCTGCAGTATTACTTGTAGCTTGTTTACTTGTCCAGTAGCAACATGGACTTCTTATCTATATCACTACTCAAGTAATGCAGATAAGGAGTGCAGATTGCCATTTTCCTACTGCCTCAATGTCAGCATTGAAAGCTATAATGAAACACCTTGTCAGGACTGCTATGAGTGTGCACAGGAACTCCTCTAAGTTATATTAGCACAGCAGTACAGACTGGGTATTCCAGTTCAGAAAATTGGGGGCAATAGGAAAATAGAAAATGGTGATCTGCCCTTATGGGCAGTACTACTCATGCATTACTGCAGATAACAGTCTAGAATTATGGTGCCACTCCCATTAAAGTAGCATCTGTCAGCAAAAATAAAAAAAAGACTGCTCCCAGTGTGCACGATGTTATGCAGAACAGATTTGATGCATATTGTATCTATTAAGGATTATGCCTAATGTCAGAGCAGTGAGTGGAGCCAATAGAAATGCAATAAGTCATTCTATCACTGTGATCACTTAGAATAATGTGAATAATCTATTTAATGTGTTTGCTTAAACACTAAATCGAAAATTACAAGCTGTTTTAGGTAAAACATGGTTTATCTAATATTTATTTCCAATCTGATGGTTGTCATTGATACCAGAGATAATGCCAACCATGCAGGTTAGACTGACTGTAAAGTCGCCATATTTAGTTTCTTATGAAACTGACCCCGGTAATTTGTTCCTACCAATGATTCATATTGCATCAGGAATGTATTGTAGCTTGATTTGTAAGCTCTGGTAATTTCCTGTTTTTTTCTCTTGCCAGCTGCTGAAATATTATTTTATTGATGTAATGAATGTAGAATATGTAATGTTCTTTAATAAATATGGTTTATTTAAAGTACAGTTCTGTCTTGTAGTGTATATTAAGATGGTGATG